>WHPX01001353.1:600000-771523 GCA_011057435.1 Actinia equina
AAAATACCTTCGGTGTTTTGTAGGAATGTTGCATTCTTGCGCAAGAGTACCTATATATGGATTTGAATGACGTGTTCATAGATAAATGGCTCACAGATTGGCTTAGCAGCTGATGATGTAATTCCGAGCTTTAGAAGTAATATAATTGGGCAGGATTAGAAGATTAGAAGCCTGAAGCCAGATGACGTTTTACCCCCGTCTCTAGACCATAATCCTTTTCACACTGCTTTTGTTCTTTAATTATGAGTATTGCTCTTGTATTCTCTAAGGAATAAAACATTTTAATATGAAAGAATTTTAAAAACTATTATGGTCTAGAGACGGGGGTAAAACATCATCTCGCTTCAGGCTTATTCAGATTTTCATTCGTATTTTAAATACAGATACCCAGTCGGCAGTATTGTGGCTTCAATGGCATGGGTTAGTAGAGCCTAAATAAAAATCCGGCTTTCAGTTTTTAGTTAATAAGGCATGACATGAAAATATCGTTAAATACTACGCGGTAATAGAGCTGGTTACACATGGCCGTAAGTATTTTTCGATAAGTTTTGAATCCTTTTACAAACCGAGTTTCATTCCACTTCACTGGTTTGAATATTTAAAAAACATATATTTGAAGAATATATTAAATAATGGAGATATCGAGAACTTCAGAACAGTTAGCGAAAAACAAATAACGGTTTAAACACATTTCTAAACGAATTTAGATTTCCTGAAATAAATCTTCTTTTTCTACTCAGTTATGTTACTTCTAAAGCCCGGAATTACATCCTCAGCTGCTAAGTCAATCTATGAGCCCAGAATCTACGAACACGTCATTCAAAACTTTTTGGCGATTTGTCTCTCTCACAACAAGGTCGCGGACACACAGCATCATCTGAACATCCCCTCCACACAATGGCGGACTTTCGTTTATGAAATCTAAGCTGGTTGCGAGGTAAAGTGGATTTCAAGTGAGTCTTAGCTTCACGTTAACTTGAACAGTTCATTTGCATCACAATCTCGAATAATCTCCATGGATCGTTGGACTCATTCTTAGTAACCAAAACAAATCCCACATTCCTGGGAGGCATGCTGTCATCACAAATTCAAAACGATTTCTTCATCGTAATTGTCAAAAAATAAACCGCTCAGCCGTGTTTCCAGGACCGCAAACAGTGGGGAGCACAGGGTACACGCGCACCCCCCATAAAAGCTTAAGGTCTGCTCATCTATCTCCTTTTGCTTTAAAATTGCATGTAATTTTTCTTTTAATCAAATGAAGACTACTTCCATCTGCATATTGTCGCATTTTTAAGAATCACTTATCCATTGTTCCTTTTTTCTTGGTCCTGCTATTTCTTTTGGTTACTTTTTTTATTTTGGTTCTGCAAATCATTGCCTGTGCACCTCCCCTGCAAGATCTCTGGTTACACCCCTGGTGTTTGCGCCTAGGTGCGAGATTCGATCACCTATGAACGACGCACCGACATTGAGGATATCGAGCCAGATTTTGATCACATTTGGCTGGAGATTCCCGGACGTAACAGCCATAGTAAACTTCTCCTGGGCGTAATCTACCGCTCTGAACGCATGCAAAACTTCAGATCGTGGATGGACAAAGCTGAAAACCTATTTAGCTAGCTAAACATCCTTTGGAACGGTGTCCTACTAATAACAGGAAATTTTAACATCGATCTTCTAAAGCCAGCGTCATCTCAAGTAAAACAGTATATTGATATGCTAGAATCCCTTAACTTGCAACAACATGTGCAGCATCCAACTCGCACCACCCAACGTCAAAAGACACTTATATTACCAACCGTCTGAGCTCTATAAGCTATTGCAATGTCTTATCGTGCCGGTCCATCAGTGACCACGACGCCCCTTACGCATGTGTAAATGCCAGAGTAAATCGGTTTCAACCGGGTTTTAAGCTGGTAATGAGAAAAGATTTGACGAAAAGGCTTTCATTAAAGGTTTCTCAGCAATTTCGTTCAACCTAGTCTATAGTACAGACGATGTTAATGACATGCTCGAAATCTTTACTTCTCTTTTTAAATCATGCCTGGACAAGCACACCCCTCACGCCCGTAGCATAAAAATCACGCGTCCTCCAGCTAGGTGGCTGAACACTGAGGATGAACTCAGATACCTCGCACACAAGACTAACTTCATCTCCGTATGGGAACGCGTTCGTCAAGTACGGAACTCAATGAGAACTAAGATCCAAAAAGTGAAACGGTCTTTCTATCAAAGAGCTCTATCATGACGGAAACCAAAGGAGCTATGGCAAACAATGTATCGAATTATTCGCCCTAATCCTAAACCCATCAATGCTGACCCAGATGAGCTGAATAATCACTTTAGTTCTACATCGCAATGCCTCCTGAGATCCATACCTACATCGAAAGATGACATACAGGAAACGATTGACCCTTTCACTTACAACTGTTTCAATAAAACATTAACGTTACGTCCTGTATTTTATGAAGAGGTTATGAAACAGCTAACGTCATTGAGGAGCGACTGTTCGACGGGCCCTGATCAGATACCTGTTAAATACCTGAAGCTCGTCGCTGAGATGATAGCTTCGCCTTTGACACATACATTCAACAGTTTTATTGAGAGTCAAAGTTTCCCAAGTGCCTGGAAATGCGCACGCGTTTTCCCAATTCCAAAAACAGATAATCCATCAAAAGCAGACGACTTCAGAGCAATTGCAATATTGCCAGCGTTATCCAAAGTATATGAGTGCCTCTTCCTCCAACAATTATTAGAATACATAAAAAAATGATAATAATGATAATAATGATAATAATACGTCGTAATAATAAGACGTGCGAGGACAAGATGGGTAAGGAGAGCACTTGGCTCTGGCTAAAGAAAGAGACGTTAAAATGTTGACGGAAGGACTACTCATTGCTGCACAAGACCAAGCACTACCTACCAACTACTTGAGAAGTAAGTACAACAGTAGTGATTCATCGCTGTGCCGGTAATGTAATAAAAAGACGGAAACTGTGGACTACCTTGTAGCTGGATGCAAAGTACTGGCAGGGAGAGAGTACAAGGACAGACATGACAAAGTGACAAGAACAATACATTCGTAATTTAATTAATGCTTTTGACAATCTTCGTGTCCCTTGTTTGCTTACATCACGTTTCATCTCGGGAGCTCTTCACTTCTCGACGTCCAGCAGCAAATAAAGAGGGTTTTACATTTTGTCCCTTGATGCTTCGCGCGCTGTGTCCAACCCCCCTGGTTATCCCAACCAACCAATCATAATCTTTGTTTTATCTTTCAAATACGTTTCAAAAGTCATAGCACAGACACACCTGCAGTGAGGTCGTTAAACAAACAACCAGAGAGAGGTACGAACGTGAGAAGGGAATCTCGCTAACCATTCAAAAAATAAAAAATGCTGTTTGCTGTGTTTATTATCTTTGGTGTTATCTTACAAAATGAAGAGGGAATAGCAGAGGAAAGAGATTTAGGTAAGAAAAATATTACTATTCTTGAGACCTGAGGCTTTTTCCATTAAAGTTTTGCAAGTTTTCTTCTTGCAATTTTTGACACTGACGTCTCTCTCACATCTCCAAAGAAGATCATAAAATGTTGGTTGAGATATAGTTTGAAAAATCCCACTGACTTAACGTGGATTGATCAATAAGTTGTCATATTATCTCCATTAAACAGACAAAGTAGTACACTAATAGACAAACGAACATTCACTGATGTGTGTATAACGGAAAATTTCAGCCCGAAGTCATGGGTCATCTGTTTTGCGGTTTGTTTTTCTGAAACTAAGCTCAGTTATCTACCCATGTATGCCTAACGTGTTTCCTATCTGCATCGCTTCGGAATTTTGACCGTTAGTTCCCACTTTAAAGTACGTTTTGTTTTTTCGCTTTAGCCAGTGGTTTATTTTGCATGAACGAATATATGAGTCAAGCTGTCTAGAACAAGGCATGCGTGACAATGATAATGTAAGCATCCATGAAACAGTTTGGCGCCGTTTTCAAACTCAAAGATCACGCAATGGAAATATGCTCATGGAACTCGCAAATATAATGACTAACTTTATTATAATATTAGTAAACTCAATAAACATATAAATATACAAATTTAGTATACAATATTATGCACTACGATATAGAGAGTTGTAGTTTTGAAATAAGTTCTAAAAACTATTATCTTTTGTGGTTAGGCATTGTCAAGTGTGTTATAACGCAAATTTATCAGACAAAACATTTTCAACTGTCTACGACTTTGCTTTTGAGTTGCAAATTAAGAACCGAATTTTTTTGAAAAATTTGAATTTTGAAATCAAGCAATCGAGCATATCATGCAGTCGTGGTAGGCTTGCGCAGTATTTTCATCTTGAAGTATAATTTCATACCAACGATTTGTTTTTCAAGTTTGAAGTTTTTGAAATCAATCAATGGAGCATGTCATGCAGCCGCAGTTCCAATAGACATCCTCAGTTTTCTCCTCTTGAACAGGATAATTATATTTTAACGATTTGTTTTTTCCAATTTGAATTGGTGGAAATCAAAAAAATCGTGCATTGAATTGGCTTCGGTTATAAGACATTTGAGGGTGGAATACGCGGGGTGGATACCAAATGATTCTGAATTCATCTTTCTACCTTCTTTCTAAATACTTTTTTTTAGCTAGACTTTCGAAACTGATAAGGAGCCCTCATCAAACAATTTTGAATGTTAAAAATGAGATAAAACCTATTTGTTTCAAACAGATAGTTTCCCTTTCTGTGGATGGAGGTTTGGGAAAAGCGTTGAAAGCAGACATTTTTCTTGGAGCACATGGATGAAGAACTACGAGTATAGCAAGCGTATTGTTGGAGGAAAGGAAAGCAAGCAAGGTTCTTGGCCTTGGCAAGTTGCTCTGTTCTACAATGGCACTCAGCTCTGCGGCGGCTCTCTTGTTAACCACAACTGGATTGTTACTGCGTCACATTGTTTTCACGGTAGGTATCGGCAAGGTAATAAAAATGACAATTATAATGATGGTGGTCGTGGTATAAGGTGATGGTGATGGTGATGGTGTAGTGGTTGTCATGATGATGTTGATGGTGATGGTAATGATGATGGTGGTCGTGGCATATGGTGATGGTGGTGATGATGATGGTGATGGTGGTGGTGATGATGATGGTGGTGGTGATAGTGATCAAGATGGTGGTGCATAGAGTGATGGTGACATTAAGATGGTGATGATGACGATGATGACTCAAAATCCCTTGAATCATAAATAACAATGAAACAGCCACCACGTTTGTTGATCTAACAAGAGAAGTTAATGAGGAATGCTTTGTTATCGTCAAAACCAACATAGAGGCTATTACGTAACATGCATCCCAAGAACGTTTCTATTTCGTGTTCCCTTTTGCTCAGTCTTAGCCGATTGTGTGCAAACATTCAATTCTTTTATTAACGTCCGTAATGTATGTACTTAGGAACAATAAGATTGATTAAAATTCCACGGGTTTTGGTTGAGTGATTCAGTATTTTAACGTACAACTGAGGCCGAGGAAGGAGAACTCAAAACTGTAGTGTGACATCGCTCTACAAACCCTGTTACCCACCTGTGATGTGATGCGCAATGTTACAGGAAGGGTTGCTACGTGTGACATCGCTCTACAAACCCTGTTACCTACCTGTGATGTGGTGCGCAATGCTACAGGAAAGGTTGCTACGTGTGACATCGCTCTACAAACCCTGTTACCTACCTGTGATGTTGTGCGCAATGCTACAGGAAAGGTTGCTACGTGTGACATCGCTCTACAAACCCTGTTACCTACCTGTGATGTGGTGCGCAATGCTACAGGAAAGGTTGCTACGTGTGACATCCCTCTACAAACCCTGTTACCTACCTGTGATGTGGTGCGCAATGCTACAGGAAAGGTTGCTACGTGTGACATCGCTCTACAAACCCTGTTACCTACCTGTGATGTGGTGCGCAATGCTACAGGAAAGGTTGCTACGTGTGACATCGCTCTACAAACCCTGTCACCCACCTGTGATGTGATGTGTAATGTCACAGGAAAGGTTTCTACGTGTGACATCCCTATACAAACCCTGTTACCTACCTGTGATGCGATGCGCAATGTTACAGGAAAGGTTACTACGTGTGACATATCTCTACAAACCCTGTTACCCACCTGTGATGTGATGCGCAATGTTACAGGAAAGGTTTCTACGTGTGACATCCCTATACAAACCCTGTTACCTACCTGTGATGCGATGCGCAATGTCACAGGAAAGGTTGCTACGTGTGTCGTAAATTCCGCTATCTTATTATCTTTAATATTTGATTTGTTCAGAGGCTTACAGCTCTAAGGATCCTAAGATGTGGAAGGCAACTTTAGGGGAGCACAAACTGAAGAAGGAAGAATCTTTTGAACAAATAAGGGATATTGAAAGAATCATTCTTCATCCAAAGTACAAATCAATGTTTTTTGAAGGCATCTTTGACACGCCACCAGATTATGACATTGGTAAGTGTTCGACAGAGTGCTGGGTAGGAGGTTCCCTGATAGCAGAGCCTATTTTCCTTTTGTTTTGGTAGAGTGAGAAAAATAGAGTTTGCCGATATAGGACGTTATACTTGTCTATTAGTATTATGGGTGCATTTACACGGTACTGGACGAATTGTTACCCGTCCAAAAGGTGAACGTTTAGTCGATCCGTTCACGCGGGTCTGTGCTATACCGGTAAAATTCGTAAGCTTAGCAGTGCAAATTTTTTATATCTGCAAATTCAAGGCCGAATTTTTCCGCTAGTACGCGGAAGAAAAATTTATCGTCACCTTGTAAAAGCAGCCTATGTTACAAGCCAAATATGCGACGTAACCAGGATTTACGAGGGAGGGGGACATGCTCCTCTTATGATTCCTTTGGAATGCGTGAGGACTCTTTTATTCACTTATAATTATTTAAAAAATCGCACAATCTTTTCGTGCAATTCGGAATTGATAGCCTCTGCACGCGATGAATGAGTATTTGTTTGAATTTTAGCTCTTGTAAGACTTAAAGAACCAGCCATCATGGACGAGAACGTGTACCCAATATGTCTTCTGCGTCCCCACACAAAGTTCCACTGGGGAAAAGTTTGCTATACCTCTGGATGGGGCCATACCAAGTTCAACGGCACGCAACCAGAGGCACTCAATGAAGCCCAGTTAAAGCTAGTCTCCAGAAATACCTGTAACAAAAAGCTCTCGTATTCAGGAAAAATCCATGGTAGAGCACTGTGTGCTGGGTTTGAAAAGGGAGGCGTGGATTCATGTCAGTTTGATAGTGGAGGACCGCTCAGCTGTGCAGTGAAGGGACAATACTTCCTGACCGGGGTGGTGTCGTGGGGACATAAGTGCGCTAGTCCCCACAAGTATGGTGTGTACTCTAACATGATGGTAATGACGCCTTGGGTGTTTGAGAAGATGAGGAACATAGACGGGATCAGAAGCCGGGAACCTATGGCTCACGATGGGTTAGATTGATGGTGTCGTCACGCAACGCTTCTCTCCTCCTCGTGGTCCTGAGAAAAGCGAAAAGTGACCACCCCTAAGGACTTCGTCTATAAGGCTGTCCCCTTAAAATGAAAATAAAGAGTAGTGTAGCGTAAATCTAAATAGGAAGCTATATTTTGTCTATTCAGGTAACAGTCCCCCCTTGAAATCACGGTGGACCAAGTTAATCAGGGGGAAGTTGGTCAGAGAGAGAGAACGAGATAGATTAAGAACACTACTTGTCCTCAATACATGTACAGTGTGTTAATGAACAAGAACTGAATAATCAATAAATATTTTTTACTATTCTGACTAGTCTTTTTCTTTATTTTAGCGCCTTCCTTTGGTAGCAATAGAGAGATTTCAAAGTATTTTATTAATAACATTTGATTTAATATTTATATTACGGCGTACGAGACTAGAGAGGTTCATAAACACGTTGTTGCTGGTGTATCGGTTTGCGTTTTCTTGTTATATTTGATAATCTGTAATCGTAACTAAAAGTTCTACTTGCAAAAGAATAATGATTTAAAACGTTCGCACTTAACTTACTAGTATAAAAGGCTGTCAAGTTTTGTTGATTTTTAAGCCACACTTGCCCTCCCACGGGAATTTTAATTAGCATAATAATAGTTCCTCGTGTGCCAAGTACAGTGTGGTGTGTGATTCTTTATCACTGCCTTTTACAGTGATTACAAATCTATGACGTTTGATTTAGGTCTTTAGGATTATAAACGGATATTCAGATGGCCATGTTGTGATCGAGTGATTCTACAATAATTCCGGTGTTTACTTTTTGCACTCGTTCGGTCTTCGTCACGAAGATCTTGAACGCTGAATTAATTTGACAAAATGTCCTGGAATACGACAGAATCAAACAAGGATAATTTATGAAGTCTTGTATAATTGCTGAAAACATCTTTGACACTGGATGTCATAGGGAGTGCAAGCTAATTCTTATGGAGTTGTATAGCCACGAGGCTCCTGGATATTTGTAACTCATTCGTGCGTGAGTTATCAACATTGTGACCGATTGATGGCAAGAAACATTTTGAAAGTTGCAGCCCTGATTCTAATCGGATTAAATGCTGTATGGCCGAGTAAGGAAATCTGTCTTCGTGGATTTAACATAAAAGGTAGGTTCTCTCGTAGTTAAACTCTAAAAATGATTGAGATGTTATTCTATTATCACTGCCCACGCTAGCTGAATAGCTGAAGATCAAGTTATATAATCATGTAAAGAAGAAAAAGTATAAGCTCTCTCTTATTATAGATAAATAAGCCACTGTTACTATAGTTCTGCTCTCTTGTTGTTAGATTTATTATCTGATACTAGTAAAGTGTCGTTTCCTTTCTGACTTCACGATGCTCACTTTGTCGTCTTATCCTTTGTTATATTGATTATTCGGAAATTAAAATGAATATATAAAAGATAGTTTATAGGTTTTAATATAATTTATATATTTATACTAAATATACTAGAATATATAATTTACATTTAAAATGAATTTAAAAAAATTGATTCTATGTATTCATGTTTTTTTTTTCTTACTTTTTGTTACGTTAAGCTTGATGTGCGAATTTAATATTTTATAATAAAATCTTTATATAATGGATGATGAGCAAATATGAACAATATCTCCCTCTCCCTACCCCTCCCCCCTCCGCATGAAGTTTTGGTATTCCTGTTAAAGTTTCCAAGGGAACACAACATTGACCAATCAGGAGGATTTATTAAAACACTCTGCTGTAATGGTTATTTTTCTCTCTTGAAAAACATTTTCTTTTTTAAATCCATAAAATGGGATGATTAAGCGTCCCTCAAAATGCATTTATACAACTGCAGACAGACTAATGGTGTATTTTATAGAGTGAACTTGATAATGACTATAAAAGTAAACAACCCGACATTTTGAATGGCTTTAAACAAATGAAAACTCCCAACATTTATTTCACAACCCTTTTAAAGTAATGTATGAGTGAAGTATTTTGACTTCCCACACAGGAAGTAGAAAAGACTTACTTTAATGCTTTTAATCTAGGAAAACATCAAAGAAAGATATTTGATCACCATGACAAACCTACTCCCCTCACCATCTCTGTGGGGACTCTTTTGTCGAGTCAGATTGTTGGAGAGTTGACTCGTGTGTTGTTGACAGACGCATTGGGCTATGATAATGTAGTACTTCTCACTAGCTCATTGCCAGACCCTCCGACGCTCGAAAACCTTAGAAATGTGAAATGCCAAAATGAAAGGTAAGGCATGGTTTTTACACTAGCGGCATAGCAAAAAATAGTATTTCACTGGAAGTTAACACACATTCTGTCATCATAGAAGTATTTTTTGCACATTGCATATGCAAGTATTAGCTTTTGCAAAGTTGAGGAAAACCAGGTCGAGTTAGTAGCAGCTCATTGTAGGACCATTTTCATCCCATTAGCTTCATTGACCTTGCAGTGGCTAATGCCTATTCTTACATTGAACTGTTGCAGCTATTTTCGATGACATGCAATCAGGGAGGCATCAAAAACCAAAGTTGATGCCTGTGAACTAAAAGCAAAAACTAATTGACCCATTTACCTTGGGCAAAATGTTCTTCCCATTTCAAACTATGTAACATTCCCTAGAGTATCATTTCTTAGTTTAACAGTTGCACATGAATATGAATACAACTCAAACAAATCTTATTTTCAAGAAAATGGGATCTGAAATAATAAAACATTACAACCAAGCTACAAAGGACTATCATCCATTTTTGCTTACAGCGTTAGATCTATACTTACCAAAACTCCAATCAATTGAGGTTGAAAGAAGCCTATTTTGTTGTTTGTTTTTGAAAACAGCTGTAAGAGTTTTGCGTAAAGCTATTATTTAGCAAGTTTTATGTCCCCAGTGGTGAGTGCATTCCTACAGCCATCATCTACCCAGAGGTATGGACACCTTTCGGTTGGCATTTGTCACAAAAGCCTTCTCCTTACGAACCACTTATTGACGTTGGTTCTCTTGGCAACACTGGGAGGTAGGTCGTTTTGATCATTTCCTACTAGAACACTAAAAATACTTTGACACAAACCTTTGATGTTAATTTGAGACCTGTGATATGGTGCATAATGTTACAGGGAAGGTTGCTATGCGTGACATCCCATCTACAAACCCTTGTACCTACCTGTGATGTGATACGCAATGTTACAGGAAAGGTTGCTATGTGTGACATCCCTATACAAACCCTGTTACCTACCTGTGATGTGATGCGCAATGTTACAGGAAAGGTTGCTACGTGTGACATCCCTCTACAAACCCTGTTACCTACCAGTGATGTGATGCGCAATATTACGGAAGTACATACGAAGTACAAAGGTACATATGACATCATCTTATGACACCGTCTTGCTTCACAGGTATGACTGGTATGTATCAGCTGCTTTTGTTCGGGAAATGTGGAAAATCCATAGCGTTCCTGCAGATCACTGGCGTAGTTTACAAATCCCTGCAGTGATGCAAAACCTCGTTAGTGCAGATGAATTGATTGCCATCCGTGAGGTGTGCGGTGAATGCGTGGCACGTGTATTTTACCCCAAGAGATGTGACCCAGCTGCTGGGGGAGAACCCAATCTATGTGCTTTATTGATAGCACAGGATCAAGGTATTCTATTAATGTAATAAGAAAGTTTAAATAAATGTAGGATCCCACCAGATGCCATGGTAAGAGTGTGTAGCTTACAACCGTGAGTAGATTTTCTAGGCCAAATGTTTTCTTATTTTGTAAATGGTTTATTTATCACAGTGTTTGCGATGAATTTCGGTCCATATCGGTTTACCGAAAGGGTAAAGAAGAAATGCTCAATAGAAGGTCATTTTGTCTGTAAAATGGAAAACAATACGTCCAAACAAGAAAGAGCTGATGGCTGTTTTAAACGTGATACGATTGGCCCTTTGCAATTATCGGTAACGTGTGTGTACGGGAGAGCGAAATTTTAGTTTTTATCTTAAATTGGCGATTCTTTTTAGCTACTTGTAAATAAATGGACGAAACGATGTGAAACCAGTGTGTTCGTACGGAATGCAGTTTTAAAACGATATCTCGAAACAAGCTGTAGAAAGTTTGTTTGCTTTCTAGAAAATTTCACCTATAAGAATCAAAATATTCATTAAGTTGCTCTCAGTGAATTAATCAGCACGTGATCACTGAGCTGCAAGGGCCTAGTGATCAATAATGTTATTCTCAGTCGTCCTGTTCTTCTGCATAAAAATATTGAATAATGCATTATCTCTTCTTATCTTTAAACCAGGTCATTGCAGTTCAGATATCAAAAGCCAAATAATTTCCCTTGATTTAATGGTGGCCGTTGCCTGGATACGCACCTCGCCTGATGTGTTGCTATTGACGTATGAATCACGTGATAAGCCACTGCTGTTTGCAGCTTTTGATCCAGAACGTCTAACTACATCCGGGAGATTCAGAAGAATAGACTTTCCCAACTGCAAGTAAGAACGAGAACCCATTGAAAACAATTATTGACAATGAGATTGATTCGTGTACGCTCAATAGACTTTTGTTTTGCCCTCCAAATTGAGCTCCATTGACGTCACGTCCAAGGGGTTTATAGCCCACTTCCTGGCCAGATTTGCTTCGCTTGTCACGCACAAAGGTTTCAATGTGAGGCTTGGAGCATAATGCTCAGTGATTCGTGACAGGAGAAAAGAATAATTTATATTTAGCACGTAGCCCTGTACTGAAACGTTTGTGCGTGACTAGAGAAGCATGTCTTGGAAATGGGGTATTGTACAATCATTCTCGGATTCAAAACATACAACATAGAACATATGCAGGTTTTTCTGCATTTCAAACTTAGTTAACAACATGTAACAAAACCTTCACTAATGTTTTTTGAAATAGTTATATCGTAAGGTCTTGTTTGTGCAAGACTATTTGATATTCACCGAGCCTTTGTATTTTAGAACGCAGCAAAGGTCATCGTCAATTCCTACTTGGAAATGCACTTGTTCATCTCCGTTTGAGCTGCGCAAGTTCGTATGGAAAGGCTTGGAGTCAAACTATGATGATATACTCGGTCTAATGAGTCGTCTTCGCCTACAACGAAAACATTTGGCGGAGATGTTGCAACAAGCTGATTTAGATAACATCAGTACCGCCCCATATAAAACTGTCTGCAATTGGCTAATACATAACAATAACACTTGGTTTCCATGGCTACCAGTAAAGGCGACCAATAAGAGAGAGATATATATAGGAGGGATGTTCCCAAGTTTATCGGGGCCGGAAGCAGTTTGGTCGAGTCCTGGCGACGAGATTGGTGCTTTGATGGCCATCGAGAGCGTTAATAAAGAAACTGCTGTACTTAAAGATTACGTGCTCAAGTTACCCATCGTTTCCACCCAGTGCCGTCGCGAGATGGTTCTCAATGCATACATCTCATACCTAAACCGTGACCCGTCACGCAAAGTGGTAGGGATCTTGGGACCTGCGTGTAGTAAGGCAACTATCCCGATGGCTGCAGTGTCACACTTTCACAACATGATCGTAATGGGTTATGGAGCCGATGACGTGTCACTCTCTGATAGGACGAGATATCCATATTATTTCAGAACAGCTCCAAGTATCGATGAATTCAAAATAGCTTATCTAGCTCTTTTTGAGAAATTCAATTGGAAGCGTTGTGTTACTCTAAGAGAGATGAAGTATCCGGCTGCCACAGTCGTGTCACGCACCGAATTTTTGACCAGTAATGGAATCTATGTCTTGTCACGTGAGATTCCGTCAGAAAAAGAACTGGATGCTAAAGCATACGTAAAAAGCATCAAGAACAGTAGACGTACTGTAATCATCTTAAATGCTTACCCACCAGCCACGCGAGCCGTCATGTGCGAGGCCTACAAACAGGTAAGACTGTAAGACATTTATCTGTTGGTAAAACGGCCAATCATATAGTTCGCTTGTGCTGGAGGGGTGGCAGAAGTAGTCAAATGCATTCACAGTTCCCTGCGCCATCTTGAAAGGTAGCTATGCCTTCGACATGTAAAAAATTGTTCAAGGTGTTATAAAAGGTCTCTATTATTGCAAGCTCACCGTTTGTCGCGCATCGATGCAAAGGCACGGCTACCTATCAATATGGCGTAGGGAACTGTGAAGGGGTCTATTGAAATTATACTTATTATATTTTTGGGATTCCGAAGTGATTGCCTCATAAGATTGAAAAGGATTTTTTGGTAACATTTTCAAAACGTTTTCTAAGGTTCCTTGGGTATCCTTATCCCATTAGTTATTTTTCGTTTTCCCCCCCGCTGTTGATTGCCAAGATTTTGAAATCAGCGCGATAACATGGTTAATGCTTGAAGATATTTTAGACTTCAGTTTTACTACTAAAGGTGGAACGTTTCGCTCTCTTGTTCATACTCGTACTAGTTAATAAAAGCTGGGGCTTAACTTCGTCGAGCGCGCTGGGGCTTAACCTCTATTGCTTATTATGAACGCGGGTGCAGTTCTACATTATTTTATTGTTATTGAATATAGTTGGCGTAAAAATGGGGAATATATATATACATAATGTATTATATATATGATTTTATTCATCGCCTTTTTTCTTTGTAACAGGGCCTTCGCCCTTCAAAAGGGTACGTTTGGTTCCTGCTTGGCTGGCTGGACCATGATTGGTGGGATACAGACAAATACAACATTGACGCGCATGCTGATCACGTGCCTTGCAGCAGTGCGCAAATGAGGAAACTGGTTGATCAAGGATATTTCAGCCTTTCTGGGTCATTTTACGGTGAAGATGATGATGTTATAGTTGGTGGAGGGACAGTCAAAAAATGGAAGGAAGAGTATTTCAGAAAAGCTAAGCAGAAGGTATGAGGCTTTGAGTAAAAACAAAAACTGTTCAGTAATTTCATTGATTCGCCTTTACAGTGGTGGCTTTGCATTAAAAGCCCTTTTTATAGATTTGCAAAATACGTTTTTAAAGATGTTTTACTTTTAAGTAAATTTGGTACGTAGTCCCTAGAATCTTAGCGCACTTTTCGCTGGTTTGCAATCATTCCCGAGAGAATGTTACTCCGACGACTAGCGACTAGACATCTTTTCGCGGTGTATAATGTACCTTTTCATCATTACTGTTTCATTAGAAACACCGACGCAGCTCACACTAGTTTTTAGCTAGTTATCTCTTTCCAAGAGAATCGGAGATAACAAAAGCCACGGCAGCCATGTTTGATGACATAACAAAAGACGAATCTTTTGTTACATTCATCCAACATGACGGCTGTGAAAACCATCAATTGAATTTCGTCAGGTCGGGTAGTTCCTACACGACGCAAAAGAGCTAATCGGACTTTAAAGTAACGGATTTTGAAATGGATAAAAATGCATAAATGCCGTGTAGTGGGCATTTAATTCCAAAAAACTTTGTCCTCAGGCTTATAAAACGATACGCCCTGTGACCCCTCTCAAATGTTTGAAAGTGATGCATTTGCCTTTCTCCATCATTCCAGGGAGTCAATCCTTCAGAATATGCTACTTTAGCATACGATGCTGTATGGACGTACGCACTTGCTTTAGACAAACTACTTCACAACTCTACCGATGCACTGGAGAGTTTATTCACGGATGAGACATCACGGTAAGTCATCAACGTACCGCGCCTAGCATTCTGATTGGCTTAACGGCATTTTTGCTCGTTGTGATTGACTCAACGCACTCTTGGCCACCAAGATGCTATGGAATCTTTACACAACAATACAAATGGAATATATTGAAGCTAGATATAAATGTGGATACTTTGTATACTTACTGTCCTAGCTTACTTGCAGTTGAGATGTTGTACACAACGTCGCACCGAAGCAACAAAAAGCTTTCCGCAATGCTCAAGTTTCGAGTTCTCTGTTGCTCACTCGAAATCGGTCTATAACTGCTGCTCGCAACGTTGCCTGCACTGTTACAGAAGGAGTATCGAATATTTGTCTGAATCATAAAGTTGACCAAGCGAACTATTACGGGGTGGTCGTTTGTGAAAGTTATCTGATAGCAACGAGATACGGCTAACGATTTGAGACTTTTTGGTTTACCATATGCCAGAGTACTTCGACTGGTTCTTTACTCTTAGCAGTAAAAAGTATACACATCAGTTGTATCTAAACATCTCTTCATTCTTATTTTTTCAGACTTTTTCGAGAGTTTATTCAACATACCGACTTCCTTGGCGTCTCTGGGCGCATTCATTTCCGAAAAGGCGACAGACTATCGACAATTATCGTCCAGCAAAACTTCGCTACAAAATCAACGGTGATTGGTCGTTTCGTACCTATCATTGGTTTAAACGATACTCTTCAAGGAACTCTTAAGCTCGATGAGCCAGAGATAGTTTGGGCAAGTGGAATCATCCCCAAGGATGGCTTAGCAGGTACGCTTCTAATTTGTACGATTTTATTTGACTGACAAAAGATTCCGCGAATTTGCAGTTTTACTTGGGCCCAGGAAACTGTTTTTAACAAACATATTACCTGAAATGGGTAGAGATAAAGATAAAGGCCTTATTTAACATCAGTGTTTCTTCAGCTAGTGGCTGGTCTTCCAAGTAGGTGAATGTGCACACTTTACCCCCCTCTCTCTATCAGTGGCTTGTGTTAAGAGTATTCAAAGCTAAAGCTACACAAGAATTAGGAAGAAGTCGAAACAAGTGTATGAGATCACATCTGATATCTTGCTTAGCAGGCAGCGCACTTACCAGCTTAGCCACACTTGGTCCTTAAAATGATGAATGATAGCTTTGAATGATGCCGGATAGTTTGCAATCCCCAGGCACTTCCAGCAGCGCTCAAAAGCAGTACGTCGTACTGTGTCTTAATGGGAACTGCGTAGTTGATTTTACATGTTAAACATAATCTGTGACCTATATTACGGAGAAAGACCCTGCAAGCAAAGGAGAGAACAAACAAGCAACCATATTCACATGCGATAAAATCATTCCCACAAAAGGTTTTTTGGACCCGCCTAAATTCATCCTAAAGCATGCGCATTAAATACGGTCATGTTATACGACCAACATGGCTGCCGCGTGATAAAAATCCATCCAAACTTTTATTTTATTTCGTAGAAAACAAGCATGTGGTGTCATGCGCAGTGGAGTCGTTGAGAAGTGCGCTCGGCGTTAGCTGTGGGATCGCTGGTCTGGTAGCAGCAGTTATAGGTAAAGGGACCACTTATGTTACCGACATCATGATACACGTACATACATACGCCTATCCTAGTAAAGGACTTCTTTTCTTGGGCAAATATATCCTCTAGATTCCTCCGACCCTTTCCGTCTCTCCTTTGTCTCCCAACCCTTCCTAACCTGCAGTAAAATGGGGGACATAAAAGAGCCTGTTGAATAATTCGCTTAAGAGTATGGGATTGTTTCCCGGTTTAACAGCCTATCCAATTTGGAGGCATAAAAATAATGTACTAATAAATCACTCATGATTGTAGGCTGCACGGCTGCTAATGACGCCTTAATATGCAGCCCTTAAAGTCCTTCACTGGTCATTAATGTAAAGCTACGTAATGTATTGAGACGTTGTTTAAATGCGCTATACAAGAACCTTCCATTATTATTATTATTATTATTATTATTATTGTTATTATTATTATTATTATTGTTATTATTATTATTGTTATTATTATTATTATTATTATTATTGTTATTATTATTATTATTATTGTTATTATTATTATTATTATTGTTATTATTATTATTGTTATTATTATTATTATTATTATTATTGTTATTATTATTATTATTATTGTTATTATTATTATTGTTATTATTATTATTATTATTGTTATTATTATTATTGTTATTATTATTATTATTATTATTATTATTATTATTATTATTATTATTGTTATTATTATTATTATTATTGTTATTATTATTATTGTTATTATTATTATTATTATTATTATTGTTATTATTATTATTATTATTGTTATTATTATTATTATTATTATTATTATTATTATTTGATATAATTATTATTATAAATTAACGCTAGTTACTCATCAAAGTACCATATTGAATGATGTTTTTTTGTTTCTTGTAGCTTTGGTATTGGTTTCTACCGTACTTTGTTTCGTTTACTGGATTCTGAAAGGAAGGTAAGTATGACTTTCATGTGAAGAACGAAAAACCCTTGGAATTTTAATGAACTCGTATTGCTACGTAGTGCATACATTCCTTACTATACAGTGGACCTTAATAAAGAAAAGAACACATTTTTACACAATCAATGCTAAGACTGAGCAAAGGCGAACTGGAAATGGGAATTTTAAGGTGCTGACACACGGTGCAACATTGCATGCAACATTGCACGAAACCGGACTGTTGCACCGTGTGTCTACCCCAAACTTGTAGCATGCAACAAATCTAAAGTCGAATCGCGATCTACTCTTGCAACATTGCGCGCAACAAATTTCATCATATGAACATGGCTGCAATGTTACTTGTAACATTTTGAAATTTCCAGACATCAGCTTGCACCAAATTTATATCTTCTAACCATACATCTTAACATATCAGGCTGACACAAGCGATGTTGCATGATTTTGTTGCAATGTGTGTCACCCCGATTCAAATTTGGTGCGTGCAATGTTGCACCGTGTGTCAGCACCTTTAGTTTATTAGCTATGAAACGAGTAAATACCACAAGGTTAGAAGGGAGGAGGTGACAACAACATGAATCATGCAAGAAAACCTTCGCCACCTATTTTAAAATAGCTTTATATCGCTTCGTATGTTATCTATTTGTTCATTATCTAATAATTGTTTTGTACTGAAACATAGGTACTCATCCAAATATCGAAGCATCAAAACGCGACTGAATGAACTTGGACTTCTGGATGCCCAGTCTGCCTCCGCAGTATTTGCCCTGGATAACTGGGAACTACCACGTGACACAATAGTCCTGAATCGTAAATTAGGGCAGGGAGCCTTTGGGGCTGTGTTTGGTGGCGAAGGGTTTGGGATCAACAACCAAAGTCAAACTATCTCTGTTGCAGTCAAGACTCTGAAAACTGGCGCCACGATTGAAGAGAAGGTACGTATTTACACAATGTGCAGATAATTTCTTGAGGCTATTCCACAGGAAGCCCATTTAAGTGTAGAAATCCTCTTAATGATTTGCGCAAACCAAGACTAACTTTCACTAGGACTGTCTAAAGATTGAGAAGATATCCAGTGAAAAAACCTCGTCAATTAGATTCCCTTCAGTAAAAAGAAACCTCATCAATTAGATCACATCCAGTGAAAAGACCTTATCAATTAGATCACATCCAGTGAAAAGACCTTATCAATTAGATCACATCCAGTTAAAAGACCTTATCAATTAGATCACATCCAGTGAAAAGACCTCATCAATTAGATCACACATCCAGTGAAAGAACCTCATCAATTAGATCATATCTAGTGAAAGGACCTCATCAATTAGATCACATCCAGTGTAAGGACCTTATCAATTAGATCACATCCAGTGTAAGGACCTTATCAATTAGATCACATCCATTGAAAGAACCTTATCAATTAGATCACATCCAGTGAAAGAACCTTATCAATTAGATCACATCCAGTGTAAGGACCTTATCAATTAGATCACATCCAGTGAAAGAACCTTATCAATTAGATCACATCCAGCGAAAGGACCTCATCAATTAGATCACATCAAGTGTAAGGACCTTATCAATAAGATCACATCCAGCGAAAGGACCTCATCAATTAGATCACATCCAGTGAAAGGACCTTATCAATTAGATCACATCCAGTGAAAGGACCTTATCAATTAGATCACATCCAGTGTAAGGACCGTATCAATTAGATCACATCCAGTGTAAGGACCTTATCAATTAGATCACATCCAGTGAAATAACCTTATCAATTAGATCACATCCAGCGAAAGGACCTCATCAATTAGATCACATCCAGTGAAAGGACCTCATCAATTAGATCACATCCAGTGAAAGGACCTTATCAATTAGATCACACATCCAGCGAAAGGACCTCATCAATTAGATCACATCCAGTGAAAGGACCTCATCAATTAGATCACACATCCAGCAAAAGGACCTCATCAATTAGATCACATCCAGTGAAAGGACCTCATCAATTAGATCACATCTAGTGAAAGGACCTCATCAATTAGATCACATCTAGTGAAAGGACCTCATCAATTAGATCACATCCAGTGAAAGACCCTTATCAATTAGATCACACATCCAGTGAAAGTACCTTATCAATTAGATCACATCCAGTGAAAGGACCTTATCAATTAGATCACATCCAGTGAAAGGACCTCATCAATTAGATCACATCCAGTGAAAAGACCTCATCAATTAGATCACACATCCAGTGAAAGAACCTCATCAATTAGATCATATCTAGTGAAAGGACCTCATCAATTAGATCACATCCAGTGAAAGACCCTTATCAATTAGATCACACATCCAGTGAAAGTACCTTATCAATTAGATCACATCCAGTGAAAGAACCTCATCAATTAGATCACATCCAGTGTAAGGACCTTATCAATTAGATCACATCCAGTGAAAGAACCTTATCAATTAGATCACACATCCAGTGAAAGTACCTTATCAATTAGATCACATCCAGTGAAAGTACCTTATCAATTAGATCACATCCAGTGAAAGGACCTCATCAATTAGATCACATCCAGTGAAAGGACCTCATCAATTAGATCACATCCAGTGAAAGGACCTCATCAATTAGATCACATCTAGTGAAAGGACCTCATCAATTAGATCACACATCCAGTGAAAGTACCTTATCAATTAGATCACATCCAGTGAAAGGACCTCATCAATTAGATCACATCCAGTGAAAGGACCTCATCAATTAGATCACATCTAGTGAAAGGACCTCATCAATTAGATCACACATCCAGTGAAAGTACCTTATCAATTAGATCACATCCAGTGAAAGGACCTTATCAATTAGATCACATCTAGTGAAAGAACCTTATCAATTAGATCACATCTAGTGAAAGAACCCAATCAATTAGATCACATCCAGTGTAAGGACCTCATCAATTAGATCATATCTAGTGAAAGGACCTCATCAATTAGATCACATCCAGTGTAAGGACCTCATCAATTAGATCATATCTAGTGAAAGGACCTCATCAATTAGATCACCTCTAGTGAAAGGCCCTCATCAATTAGATCACATCCAGTGAAAGGACCAGGAAAAGGAAACCAGAGCGTTTGCTGGTTGGGATTGGCAGAACACCAGAGAAGAGTTAGGAGAAGCACGATGCGTAACGACGCAATATTTCGATAACTATTATTTGATTAATTAAATGAAGACTTTACTGAGTTTGTGCAATATTTTCTGTCGACTGTTGTTTTTGTGATTGTAATCTAACGTTTCTTCAACCAAAAGTAATTTATTGCCGAGCTTTTGGGCATTGATTACTTATTATAAGGGTTAAGTGTCTGTACATCTCAGTGTCTGCACAACCCTGTACGACAACTAGGAATCTAACAGATTTATTCAAGATTTATTTTTTACCTGTTTTGTTTGTTCAAGTTTGAGTTTCTGAGTGAGGCAGACACGATGAAGCACTTCTCGCATGATAATATCGTTCAGTTGTATGGTGTTTGTACCACAAACGAACCTGTTTACATCGTCATGGAATTAATGATTCACGGTGAGTGAAATCCTCTTTTTCTTTGGGTATTGGTTAAGCCAAATTTACATAACAGGCCAAACTTGAATTGGTATTCTTTGTGCGCGCTTAACTTTGTCTTTCCATTAGGCACCCCGAGGTCGAGTAAAAAGACTGATTCCAGTTGGCATTTGCTTGCATTTTGGGGCTGTTAATGTCCCGTAAAACAGCCCCAAAAACAGCTAATGGAAAAACAGAAAGACAAAAATTACATATATATATATATATATATATATATTGCGCATATTGCATGGGAAGATGTCGCTCACATAGAGAGAGAGAGAGAGAGAGAGAGAGAGAGAGAGAGAGAGAGAGAGAGAGGAGAGAGAGAGAGAGAGAGAGAGAGAGAGAGAGAGAGAGAGAGAGAGAGAGAGAGAGAGAGAGAGAGAGAGAGAGAGAGAGAGAGAGAGAGAGAGAGAGAGAGAGACGAAGTTTACGACTGACATGAGATAAAAAGGTCTTTAATGATTTAATGTTTCAAAGGTGGTGTTTAGCAAACCCCATTTCGGCTAAGCACGTAATGATTGCTAAAATGCATTGGATAGAAGAAGACGGGTGTGACATTTTTCATCTGGCACATCGGTGGTTCCAGGATGGTTCGAGTGGTAGATAATTGTTGAACTAATTGTTTATGCGAAGCTGATCCTGGGGAAGAACGGGCTGTATGTATATATTTTATTCGGCATTTAAACAAACATTCATTCTTTTTAAGGCGATTTAAAAAGTTTTCTTCTCGCACGGCGACGGATAATCAACCAACAAGGCACGCCAGAGGTATATATCTATTTCATTACCCCTAGTTTATATTTATCGCATGTACTTACGTTATCCCTTCCCCACCCCTGACAGGCAGAGGAAGTCACGCCAAGAAACCTTACGAGGATGGCGCTGGATATCGCTCGTGGACTTCAGTACCTTGCGCAACTGAAATACGTGCACAGGTGTGGTTATTTCGTTTTTCGTTTGTATTATCAACTAATATGGCGAACATATGGATTTTTGTAGAGCAGTTTCAGTAGTGAATCTAGGATATTGAGAAGGGAAGCCATCATTGATTACTAAGGATTAAAAACAATATCATCCTTCTTGAACACAAGCTGTTAAACAAATAATTATCCACTTAATTGGAGGACATTAAGTTTGACCTTATCATTAAATTTCAAGAGGTGCTAAATAGTGATTCTTGGTATTCACAAAGGGAGTGGAGGTCCCCTTGGATGGCTAATTTACCTATTACGCATGTGCTTATATGATTTCCGAGCCCATCGCACACGGCTTACCGCCTCATCTCTCATATCCACATACATCCTTTGTGACTTCTCGACCTTAATAATTTTATTCAATCGATAGAGACCTTGCTCTTCGCAACTGCATGGTTGGTCTTGGTAATGTCATTAAAATAGGAGACTTCGGGCTGGCAAGACAGTTAAACCTCAAAGATTATTACCGCTTTGAGCGAAAAGGTAAGTGGTATCTGGTCCATTGGTTATAAGAATTATAGCTAAATTTGTATGAGAAAAATATTACCATGCCTTCTTTCATGCCTTGTTTGAGAAGTCCTACAGTATAAGCCGCCTTCAAACGAGACTACAAATACTTGCAAATTTGCGCTTTTTGAATACTACAAGCGGCAGCCGCTAATCTGGTTGAAATGAATTTGACTCTGAATTATTTCCTTTCTGATTTGATGCCAAGTTGCGCGTGCCACACGCAAAACGACAGATTGAGTAGACTTGAGGGAATTGTTCTCAAAAGTAAGAAAGAACATGGGGTTTGTTTTGTGAATTGTAATCGAAATTCGGGTGGAATTCACCGCTTGTGTTTCTACTTGTCAAACCTTAGACCTTCCTCTCCGTATTTGTCATCCTTCGTCTCTCAAAATCAACCCTAAATTAAACCGGCCACAGCTGTGCTCCGGGGTCATACATGGACTATGTAGCAGCTAGCTGCTAGAGTTGCCTTCACATGTTTTCAGTTCGAGCCCGTTGAGCTGCGTCGCTGCTGTGCGTCGCTGCTGTACGTCGCTCCCCCCCCCCACTCAATCACTCGTGACTGTGAGTCTCAGAGAGTTTGGCTTGGAGCAAGTCTAGTCAGAGCTTTATTTACCCTATAAGGATTTATGACAACTTATTCGGTCAAACATCACTTTCATAAAGTAGTTAATTCACGTTATGTTCACCATAGCTGCCCTACCCATCAGATGGATGGCACCTGAAGCCATAACAGAGGGACTATTCACTACTCAGTCTGATGTCTGGTCGTATGGCGTAACGCTGTGGGAGTTGGCCACGTTTGGTGGTTTTCCATATCAAGGCGTATCCAACCAAGAGGTGCTTGATTACGTCAAAGAAGGAAACAGATTAAAGATACCTGAAAGGAGTCCAGAATCCATGTGAGTCAAATAATATTGAATACTTTTGGCATACATTGTAATAAGGAAACTAGTTTTAAAAGACAAGGTTTCGCTGTCATCTCGACAACATCAGGTATAATGAAAACTGTAAACTCTACTGTATGTAAAATAGCTGTTGGAAGTGTGAAACTTCAAATAATTGTCAAATAATAGCCAATATTTATTTTAAATTGATTAATTGGCTGTCACAAGTCGAAATAACCAGCAACTTTGCAGGTTGTGTTAACACGATGAAAAATGTTTTGCGCATTTCTAACGATTATTTTCTTATTTTGAAATATTGTTTGCCAGTAACGAGTTTCATGTATGAATACAAGCTGCTCGTGCAAGCTCGCGCATTGATGTTTCACCTTGAGCAAATAAAATCTAAAAAATATATACTTAGCATATTGGCCACATGCAAGAAAAACGATATTTATGAACACGTGTCACATCCTATTAAATTACTGATTACTTATATCTCCCGTTTTTTTTCAGGGCTTCATTATTACGTTTTTGTTGGCGCTTTGACTACCTCGACCGTCCAACACCATACAGAATTGTACAGATTTTAACCGAAAATCCTGAATTAGTACACGCATGCGTAGAAGTTCCTTCTTCCACAGTAACAGATGATTGTGTTGGCAAATTCCATGCACCAAGGACTACTGCGCATGCGCGCAATCGATCACGCTCAAATTCTGTCAGTTCTCAGATGTCAGAAAGGATACGATCGAGTAGCTTGTTGAAAGGATCTTTTGTCTCGTCAAAGCAAAATATAGCAATCAGCAGTGTTGGTATGCAGAGTCCGGGAACAAAAAGTAAGAATTCTGAAACGGTGGAAAGAAAAACATCGTTCTTTTTTAAACTGTAATTTAAAATACTCAAATTCATGCCTTGTTTCCAGGATTTTCTTATTATACAACGGAAGAATATAACTTCTGTCGGCGATAAAGGTTTATCATCGTTATACAGTCAATGTCATTAACGTTGTCTGCCAAAAAAGACACTTACATATTTAGACATTTAGACTATAAGAAATATCACGTGTTTCCACGAAGGTTCTGGCATAAAACAAATGCTGAAATACCATTCTCCATCTTAAATCCTCACTAAATGGTCAGGGTATTCTGCATTTTCGATTCACGAGTTGAATTTCACATTTAAAGTTCAGTCTGACGCAAAGGAGACAAAGAATGCATAATGAAACACGTGATATATCTTTTAGTCTAAATGTGCAAATGCGTATACACCTACTTGCAAGAACATTGACATACGAAAATAGAACAGTGATTTAGTGGAATAGGAATTATATTAAAAAAACAAAAGAAAATCACTGAAGCTGAACTTTTTCTTTTGTCTTTTAATTGATTCCTTTCTCGCTAAGTTATTAATGTTCTAATATCGTATGGCACCGTTTTTGCAAGTAGGTGTATGTGTAAATGTCTTTTTTCGGTGGACGACGTTAATGACATTGACTGTATGTAAATATAAATTTTCGTATTTATGTATTATATTTTTGACGGAACCCATATTCGATTGAGACGTATTTAAAATAAACCATTTGCCTTTCTTGAGCTCAATCAACAGCAGGCTGGTAGAGTCAATTTAGAGTAACCGTTGAATAGTTGACGTCACCTAAACTAGATTAGTTGTCTATCATTAGTTGATATCACATAAATTGACGCAGTCTGAAAACCAGGGGGAGAAAACGGAGATGTAATCGAATATCACTTCATCCCTTCTCTGGTAAAGTAAACCCCCGGATTCGCATGACCATTGGTTTGGCGCGTATTTACTATTTTAGGTGACGTCAACTAAATAGCACTAAATTCACTCTAATTAGCTCCTTGTTTGGGCAGACTTCATCTCCCAATTCAGCCCTGTGAGCCATCCACAAGGTCATCTTTGAACGCGGGATCCAGGATTTTTCGCAGATGGGGATGCTCGATAGTCTGGAACTAGGTCGTCAAATAGGCCATTTGCAGGAAATAATCACATGACTGTTACTGGAGGGCAAAGAAATTGGGCTTCCTTTATTTAAATGACTTTTGCTGGATTGTTATTGTCATATACAAAATCTTTTTCGAAATACCTTTTTTCTCCTTAAAACTCCTTTTAAGATACTTTCGATTTAATCCAGCAGAGACTTAACCAAAGGGTCTTTGGTTAAATGTATGGGCCCCTTGCAGCACGTCGGAAGGCAGCTCATATTGGAGGACATAACGATAGGTTACAAATTCTCATGAGATCGAAATTATTTTATTTTGTCCTCCAAATTGAGCTCATTTGACAGGGTCTATTCGTTATCATAGTGGAATATCAGCATGTGACGGCTTGTTGTAAATGGCCTATTCCTGGAGTCTTTGATTTCAAATTTATATTGAAGCTCTTATAGGATGGCAGTGTTTATTTGAACTTAGGAAAGGCAAATTATAAAATTTTATATTCATTTTTTATCGATTCTCTCATTATCGTCGAAGCTTGCGGTACAAACATCACATATATTTGTCTATAATTATATACGAGTATTGTATATATATTTATATATTTCTATGTACTGCGATATAACACGCTGGAAGTTGTAGAGTCCGAGAGAATCAAGCTTAGGAACAAGAGGCGTAGCCGAGTGCTCTACAGCTCTCAAAGTCTTTAAATAATGACAATGATAATGATTTATGAATTTATATAGCGCATTTCTATATGAACTATATAATGAAAGGCGCTATACACTGAGCTCTGAATGACAGATAGCTTTTTGTGTTTATGAACAGAATTTAGTGGTCTCGAAAATGCAACCGCCTTTAAAGGGCCACTGACGAAAATCGCTCCAACATTATAACACTTTCATTCGAGCTTGAACTTTGCTGAAATAATCTTAAATACATTAAGAACCACTCACTGAAATATCTTTCTGATATTCGAAAGGAAAGGGCAAAAGTTTTGCGATGGAAAATCTATGGAATCCATGTAACGCAACGCTCTGTCCATTAAGCAGCTTTGTAGGACTTTTTTTAAAGAATAGCCTGTGACAAATAAAGCTCTTTCTGATTTTATTGTTAATTGTTTATTGAAGTAACTTATGTGAATAGGACCACCACTCACCGTCGTCATACCTTCCCTCTCAGGTTGGAATGGGACAGGCCCCTCCTCTCCAAAGTTGTAAAAGTGCGGTCGAGGTCTAATATGAAATCGTGATTTTTGTCCTATAAAAAATGTATTGCACTTTAAAACTTAAAAGATGTAATTGTGTAACATAGCTAGTTATGGTATTATAGATGACCTGTAACGATTTTTTGCCGTGTTTTTGAAAATACTTGTTATTTTCGTGGCTTGGGTTTCCTGTGGCTTACTGCCATTCTCCCAACATGCCTTACGGTTTCCATGTGACTTGAGCGCGTACAAAATGGCTGTTTGTGAAGGAATACAGTTGCAAAGCTCTCAAATTTTCAACATTTTATTCGGTAAGTATCCTTAAATACACAACATTATACGTCTGAGTTACTATTTAACTTTCCATAATTGTATTTAGCAGTTTTTTAAGTTTAGAAAAGCTGTTTGAATCTATATTTTTGCCCGAGTTTGAGCTTACAACGTCGACTACCGAAACTCACGAAACATTGGTTTTCTGATGGGGAGACGCCTTTTTTCTTAGAGACTCTGTTAATCGTGATGTAAGTTTTGTGAGGATATCTGCTAAGAGTAATCGAGACTTATTATGAGATCAGTGATCAGCTGGATCATGTCAGCTGTTTAATACTCCTATGGTTTTTTTTACACACTAGCTAGTACTCTAAACGTTTGACGTCGAAGTTTCTTGTTTCTGAATATTGTTCATTCTAGTCTACATGTAAATACAAGATTTTTAATTGCTTAATTTAAGAATCTTTTTCTTATAATAAGGGGCAAACGTCTTGAAAATACGTCCTGAGACAAAACCTATTCTCTCATTTCTAGACATTTTTCATTCTGTATTAAAACAAGCTTGAATAATTTTAAGTAATTGAAATATTGATGCAATCAAATACATGTATATATAAATAATAAACATTGGGATATGTCTCTGTAATCAAGACCATGCAAAAGACTTCTTTTAAATTTGGGAAAGGATGGATATTCACGGCCAGGTTTTTTTGGAAAACCTTGTTGTTGGTCAAATCTCTGAGGATTTGATCCACTGTTCCTACTTCTTCAGATGAAGCCCTGTTTCTGGTTTGATTTCCCTTAACACAGTACTTGTCCACAGACTCGTATATTAGTTCCACACATTCAAGTGCTCCAGCATTTTTTCGGCATTTTTTTCATCCAAATTTGCTCCCAAAGCATGCCACATGGTCTTAAATAGTCTTGCAGAACTGGAGGAGGCAACAAGAGACCAATCCAGGTCATATCAGTGGATCAAGCAAAGACAGGGAAGGATCACTGCTCACTGCATCCAACGTTTATGATGTGTATAATAAAGTTAGGACCTTATTGCGACAACTAGACCGAGATGTCAAAACAAAAGTTACTCCTCTCTTGGTGAAACTAATTGAGCACAAAGATTTGAGTAATATCCCAGTTGTGGGGACAACAACATTAATAAACATCTTCCTAGAGAAGTGTAATGGGAAACTGCAGCTGGAAAGAAATCACAAATGCTATTTTCAGTTCAAGGCCAGATGGCATTAACAGGACACCAAACATCATATTTTGTAGTTGGACATTGAAAGGTGAACCATTAGTTGAAGACATTGTATTTGATCTCACTTTATGGCAAGATACTGTATCAAAACTTGTATTTTTTAAAAGTAATGTTCAGAGAGTGATATTAGGTCTCAGACCACTGTGTTATTGTTTATTTTGTGAGAAACCTTGTTTAGAACCAGAGGAGTTTGATAGTGGAGAGAACAAAGAGAGTGTTCAGTGTGAGTGTTGCCAAGTGTGGTATACACGCTTACGACGTAAGCCGGAAGTAACATGAAAACGAGGCCTACTGGCCATAGTTTTCAAAATGGCGGACAAGATTAATTCACACAAATGTTGTGCTGCCGCTTTGTGCAATAATCGTACTGATAATGGGAAAGATCTTGCTTTTCATGCTTTTCTATCAGATAGTAGCTGTAGGAAAGAATGGAAGTGTAAAATGAAACAACAAGATAACAAATTTGAGTCCAATAGCTCATTGTTTTGTTGCGAGGAATATTTTAAGCCAAACGACTACCAAAAAAGTTTAACTGGGCTACAAAGATATTTGAAACCAACAGCTGTGCCATCAGTGTTTCCTACTCTGACTACAAGTCTCACGACACTTATGAGGGGTTCATCTGCATTTCTCACAATGGTTGGGTAACATTTGTGAGTCATCTATATCCTGGGAAAATAAGGGATAAAGAAATCATGTTAGATTTTTTTAGTTTAATTGAACCAGGAGATGAATATCTTGCTGACAAAGGTTTTGAGGTCCATAACCTTGTTGCATTGAAGGTTGCCAGTTTGTTTATTCCCCCAAAGAGACAGTCTACCAAAGATCAATTTACCAAAGGAGATTGTCTTAAAACAATGAGTATTGCCAACCTTAGGATTAATGTTGAAAGGGCGAACAGCAGAGTAAAAGGGTGGCATATTCTTATCAGGTTATTCCACTTCATTTGCATGGTTCCATTAATCAGCTTTGGACTGTGTGTTCTCTGTTAGTAAATGTTCAAAATCCACTTCTCACAACTTAGACTAGCGACAATTGATTAATCCCTCTTCAACTTAAAGACTTTATTGAACAGTACACATAATTGTATAAGTTTTATTACGATTTATCGTTATTGTCAGTCTCTGTCCAACTAAAGCTACCCACAAAAATTGCAAAAGTTGTCTAAAATATATTTAAAAACAATTTTCTAAGAGCCCATATTGTTTTGCTTTCTTTTTGAAGTATACTGAAAAAGGAAAAAAATGAGGTTTTGAATCAAAATAGCTTTTGGCTGAGTTTAAGTTAGTCTTAGCTATGAATTTTTTTAGTATATACACATGTACACAATCGCTATATTCCAGTAATTGCTTTTCAGTTTTCATCAATCTTGGTACGAAGGTCCTAAGAATGAAGTTAGTTCTAAGTGTTAAAGACTTTTAAGATAAAATTGAACAGCATGCTTAAAGTAGAAATCATAAAGTTTTGGTAACATTGTACTTTTCCAAAGTTGTTTATCAAAGAAAATCCTTTGTACAAACACTTCCCCTACACCTGAAAAGGCAACAAAATCAATCCACTGGAGATTACCGAGGGCAAGCTGTTTTTGAATCTGATAGCTGTATTGATGTTTTGGGTTCAAAATTATTTTGTTGTTGTCAGCAACCAAGAAATAACAATATTTAAATGATGGGTGCCTTAAAGTTTTCCTGACAGGTAATCCTAATGAGTCAGCTTTTAGGCGGGTTTTGACTTCCAGTCCCCAAATTTGCCTTCAGATTGGGGGTCGTATACTAAACGGTCTAGGGATGCACCTAAATGTGGGATGACACATGGATTAACACAGACCAACTTCCTTGATTTTTTAACTTGATTCTCCTCATTGTGCATTTTTTCTAAATAGAGTTGTGCAACCTTTTCTTCGTTGTGTTTCCCATATTGAATAAAAGGAAAGTTACTTATTTGGGTCACAATTTGATTTTATAAATTTTGCCAAATGATGATGCTGTTAGTCTAAACTGCCTTTCTTTTTTCCAAAAATTGTTATTTGCTTGACAAATTGTTTTGTTCTGTAGCTCTTGAGCAGACTTTAATGTTACATTAATTGTTTTCACAATGTTATAGGCTTTATTTAATCTGAGTGTCAAATCTACATGTTCTTCTACACACAATAGTGGCAATTCTGGAAAAACAGAATTATTATCATTGGTAGCAGTAGCACTTGGTTGGGGTCTTGACTGATGACTAGTTGATGCATTAACAGATTGGCTCAACTGAGTAGATGATATGACTACCTGGTTGGGTTGACTGAATAGATGGTACACTAGCTGGTTGGGTTGACTGAATAGATGGTACACTAGCTGGTTGGGTTGGCTGAATAGAAAATACTCTAGCTGTCCTAGCTAGTTGATTTACTGAAGTCAAGTTTACTGGTTGAAGTGTTGGAAGTTGGTAGGCTGTGCCCTGTTGTTGTTGCTTATGTAATACAGAACCTTTAGCAACAGATCCATTAAAATTGAGAATGCAATCCTCGTTTCCTTCCTGAGGAATATCAGAAGCATGTCTTGGTTTTTCAATACTTGTAGCCATTACAGGATGAAACTCAACTTCCCTTTTTCCACCTTTTCCCCACAGTTGAGGCTTTGATGTACGTGATATATGCTTGTAAGGGTCTTTTAATTCACCCTTTCTGGTCATATCTTCTAATTTCCAAATAACGGCCATAACTTGGCAACAACATTCGCTTTTCGATGCCGGGCACTGTCTATTGCAGCAAGCAGAATTTTCATAATTAAAATGGTTGTATTTTTATACATAGATTTTACCATCTTGTTGTCATTTTTAAGTAATAGATACAATATTCGCGTCTGACCTTTATGGGCATTTAAAACGGCGAGCCACAGGCGAGCCGTTTGAAAGCCCATAAAGGTCGGACGCGAATATTTTATCTTACTTGTGAAATGAATTAATAATTCATGAGTTTTGAATTGTTATTAACGAATGAGGACTTAGTTGATTGTATGACGAAATTGAATAGCATATTATTCATTGATAATAACAAAATTCTTTCATGGCTTAGTTGCCGGAATGAGTTCTCTCAAAGGAGTTTCGAAATATTGAACACTGGATTTAGCAGTTCATTTTCATAGAGAGGTTGTAGTAGAAACATGGCTGATCGGTTTCGCTCTCCAAAGAGTAAAGAAGAAAAGTCCAGTCTAGTGTCGGAAGCTACTCCAAAAGCTACTCAATACAACACTAAATGGGGCATAAAAGTTTTCGAGGAATGGCAGCAACAACGGCCAAATAAATTAGCAATGTTAGAACACGTTGGAGTGGCCGGTCTCAAAGGTGATGACGTTCAAGATTTGACCGTTTATTTGGAACACATGTTGCAAAATACCTTAAACTTTTGGTTGTGTAAGTTCGTTGGCGAATTGGCAAAGAAAAATGGAGAGCGTTATCCACCTAAAACGCTTTATTTGTTAATTTGTGCGATTAACCGACATTTAAGTGAGACGAGAGGAGAGAATGCATTGAACGTTCTCAATAAAGCTGACAAGAGGCAAGTAACTTTATTGGGTGTTTTAAATGAATTGCCTTAAATTGCATTTTATATTTAAGTGGAAAAATATTTATTTCATGGTTTTAATAAACTTATTCTTTTATTATAAAGGTTCGCGTCGTTTCGCAAGGTATTAGACGCAGAGATTTTAATTGGAAATTTGACTTGTCAGATGATGTATTAGCCAGTATTCCAATGCCAGAGGATTCGTTGAGCAGTAATATTAATAATTTTTGTGCAATTTCAGTATTTAACAACTGCAATATCAACTTTGGGTGCGCGAATAAGTAATATCTATAATATTGGCATGTATTCATGTACAAACTTATTGATTAATAAACCTTGTAGAATTCCAAAGGACGCAACTCTTTCTAAAAGTTAAGCATACTAATTAGGCGGGTTAGAGATCTTTATAAAAGTTAATCATATTAATAAGCATACTATTTACAATTCATCAACCCCAGCCTTTCCCTGCTGACTATTCAACCCTCCCCGTGCTTTAAGTTTCACACGGCCTGTATCGAGAATTACAAACCATCCACGTGACCTAAATCCAGGTCTTTCACTGGGTAATTACCTCATGAATTATTAATGAATTTTACAATTGTGTAATAATGTTTGTAATCAGACCAGCATTATTAAACATCGACTACTAGACTAGATATAGTTTCTATGTAGACTTCAGTGCATTCAAGTGTGGCCCAACTCTTTGGATAATATTTCCTAAACATATCTGGAAGATTTCTATGGGTAACTACTCTGTCTGGTCACATTATCAACCATCTGAACAACAGCTTGACCCATGTGGTGAATATGGAGCTTGCCAAAGACAAAGCAATGTCAAATCTAAAAGCTAAGTCAAAGACAAAAAGATCAAGTCTTAGCTCATCATGGTCAATAGAAATTCTTGCTCTAAAGTGAGTTTATCAATTTTGTATTGTGATGTATCTCCTCTCAATTTATGCCCTCTCTAGTAGTGCATAACAGAAGATTTTTCTTTTACATGGTTAAAAATAAGTCGGAAACTATCAACTGACATTCCAGTAAAGTTGTTTACATCATGCTCTTGCGTCACATGAGCAAAAGGCTAGAATAAGCCATGGGGTTGATAATAGTGCATTGATACCCTGTCTCCTTGAACTTTGGTTCTCTACATGTAGCTCTGCTAGACGAGAGGCTTTCTAGTGTCCTAGTTGGCATCATTCGCTTTTTTTGAAGATATCTTCATTTTATCGCTTGGCACAAGGAATGATGTCGGATTTGGAGAAGCGTGTATTGGCTTTCCGTTCTTGAAATGGTTTGAACAAACGGTCCTGTGATCGTTCGCAACAAAGTCGGACAGTCATTTGGAAATATTTCTTGTCCACTGCTCGCTTTTCTCTGATTGTTTTGGAAAGTAATGCCATCGTAGCTCTCCATCAACATGGCCTCGCTTAATAATCTTGTCTTTGTATCTTGAGTCATTGTTACAGCCTCCAACACAACATCGGTAAACTGGCATACTTTTCTGACTTTTCTTAATGCTATTCTGTGTAACAATTAATTTAAAAAACTTTACAAAGTCTATCTTTAAACCTTCTTGTATTGTAATCGACGATTGAAGAGGCGTTAAATGCACGCTAAGCTAGAACAAAGCACATGCATTTCATCAAAACAAAAGATTTTGGAGCTTAAATTAGTGTTGAAGTCTTTGTTCTTCTTCAAAGGTCTTCACTTATTCCCTCCTGGTGACTGGACCATTTGTCCTGGAGCAGGCTTTCAATAATTGGGTGGCTGATTTCTTTTTTTGATGATACTGTTCCCATTCATCGAAAACCTAGGATAGGATCAAGAAACAATATGATTAAAAAGTGTCATAGGAAAGCACCCATAACAGAAAACATGATTATGCATATCTTGCTCTGTAATACTCTATACTTTTTCTGTTGTATCCTTGTGAGCTCCTTCTGCGACACCAGGCGAACCTGTAACTGGACCAGGCTTGCCTCTTTGTGTAAAACCTGAATAAGGACGTAGAAGAGCAATTCACGAAGGCACGCCAATTTAAGGCATTATGCAAACCTTCTATATCATTATTCGTTCTTACTGGCATGCTAACCACAGACCATGTTGTTGGGGACCTGGTTGTACTTTTTATCCATGTGTTGTCAATATAGTTGACAAACCCTATCAGTTGTTGGGTAGTTGCTTGACCTTGAAGTTTGACAAACTATGGTGTTATGTCAGCTGCAGGGAGGAAGGGTGACGCCATGCACTTGCAAAAAAACTTACCATTATCATGTTGGTATGCTATTTGAAGTCCAAGTGCCCGAACCTTAAAGAAAAAAAAAGGTGAAAATGTAAGTTGACAATAAAACTCATGTAGTATAGCATTATATCACTTTATTACATATCACATTTCCTTTGAATTCTAAACTTAGCTTTCTCCACAAACCCTGAGTCCAATGGAATACACATCCAGGAAACTTTACACCCGGATAAACTGCCCTTACAGCTTTCCATGTTGCTATTTCGAAATCGGCTGTGATAGCTCGTACTGTAGCATTAGAGACTAGTTCAGCGACTTTCCTCAGGACCTAAAAAGAATAACAATTATTGTAATGTTTATAATATATTTGTATGCACAACATGATTACTTGATATACCATTTTGTAATCCCTTGATTCTTTTCTGGACATAAGGACAAACATGAGTGGCACTTGCTTGGCATACTCGTCCTGCTTCACAAAGGCATTGATGCTCAATAGCTGGACAACGGGATGGTGGCAGAGCTTGAACGTCCCATCAACGTACCATTTCTTCACTGTTTACAGGATCTTAAGCTGAGCTGCTGTGGCAAAGAGAAGGTGTCTGTTGTTTCCAGCTTTCACCTCTCAATGGAAAACTCTTAAGTCAAAAATTGCTCTTCCAAGGAGAGGTTTATGTTGACTATGCCTTTGGCAGCCTTTGTCCTTTGCTCTTGCCAGGTATCCCATTTTTGGTAAACTTGGACATGGAGTTCCATTCAATTCTTCCAGGAGCACCTCAGAAAATCATAAAAATATAAATTATATCTACAGTCTACATTTACAAATCTTATTGAATGCATATCAAATACCCCTTTAACAATTGCAGCAGCTGGCTTGAAAACACTATCTATAAATGTTTTCTTAATCTCTCAACATTTGGAGGGTGGTGGATGAAAACCATTATCCTTCTCAGATGGTGGCAGGATACTTGTTCAACTGCAGAAACAATAAAAATGGCCAAAATAAGAACATGTTTCCATGGTAACATCACGGTAATGATAGTTGTCAGTCTTGAGAGATACATACCTTGGGACGAACAGTACATTGCCAGTTTCTAGTTTTTCCACGCTGTCTCTAAAAGTTGCAGGTGTATCCCCTGCTGCTGTCCTTTAGTTTGGTTTTGCCTATTTTGGTAATCTCTTCAACAAGTCTGAAGGTGATGGGACCTTCTACCTGTGTTATTTGTATTGGTTCTGGAACACGAATTATTGGGTCATCAATATGTAAGATAAAAAAACACCACAAATTAGGCTACTTCAGTGTGTCAGTTATGTGTGTACTTTAGGACAGAGTTTTCTGTAGACTCACCTCTCATAATAGATTGAGCAGTATGTTGATGGGCAGAATGGTCTACTGTATCCTCGAGTCCAAAAAGAGTGAAAAGAGAAAATGAGTGAAAATCTGAAAAGAAATATTAGGATAAAACAGAAGAAGATGAACACCTTGTTTTACATGTATTTTTTATTTAAATGTTGCTTACGAAAAATACTTACCAACAGGAGTATTTTCTTCTACAGCTTAATCAGGATCTGCAAAACAAAAGAACACTCAGCACATGATATTCACACCAGCACAACATGCTACATATAAAATTTAAGTTATGTTTATGGCTTACCTTACTATTGGAAGAACTTTGGATGAGAGAGAGATTTAAAGTGGAAGCAACTTGGACTGCATTTAAAAGGAGATAAAGTAATGTTAATTAAATTATTTAAATAACTTCAAAATTTAAGAAATGCTAACCGAGATTATTTGAAGTTTTTTTTGGGGACGATGTCAAGATCAGAGAGGTGCCAACAAATTCATCTGCATCAAGAGAAACTGTAAATGTAACAGGCAGCCCCTCTTACGAATGTATTTCTAAAAAAAGCAAGCAAATGCACAACCTTATTTCTCAAGATATGACTCTTGCTTTAAAAATTGTTTACTAAAACTGTTAATAACTAATCACAAATAATTGTTACCTGAGATTTCACTATCAAAAAGTCCCATATTTTCAAGCCGCACTTCTTCAGGGGTATTTGGAAGAGAGATTATGGAAATAAATAAAATGGTTCATATGTATATTTTGTGGCACTTTGCAATATATTTGTCCATCACTTTTACTGAAAATCAAATATACTTCCAACCCTAACAAACGTTAACAAGTGTTAATTTTAAAACCTAAAATCTTTTTAAGAGTTCATTACCAACCTTTGAATGTTTCACCATCCTCCGGATCGATCATGTCAGATCTTCGCTACCTTCAAATGAAAAGAAAGAAAAGATTCATTAGCTAAGTCGATGACTATGCTACTTCAAAAGACAACACTTAAAAGCAAAAATGATGATTTTGAATGAAGGGAAAAAGTCATTTTACATTACTTTAGCCTTATGTTAGAATTGGGCTAAAATAGCTCTGGGATCGCCTGGAGTACCACTCTTTATTCGACTTGTCCTTTAGGAGGCCAGTTAGGTTTACAAATACGAGAGGTTTGCTACGAGCGTAAGGTGCACTGAAGCTGACTAGAAAAACTTTCCTTAGTAGATGTGGTTTTAAAAGGATTTCATTACTAGGCCATTCGTTCTAACTTAGGTCCATACTTACCAGTTCAACTACAGCTACAACCTTAGGCTCGGCCTTCTAAATCCGAAAGTAAGTCGATTCAGTGTGTAAGAACTGTCTAGGTTTGTCTATGTATATCTAAAACTGATTTCTTATTTACATTTGTTTGCTAGATAAGGTCACTACGTGGGGCTAGGTTTTGATTAAAGCAGATAGTGTTGGTTCAGGTTATGGCTATAAGAATAGTAAATATTATTGACAATCGTGCTTCACAACACTTACCATACGAGTCTTCCTGACTGGTGTTGGGAATGCGGAAGTTGTCGACGTTGCAATCTTGGTGTTGCCAACAACTGTAATGTTCATTGGGTAACCATCCCAGGAACCATGCTTCTTGAAGATCAGAAATAGGATTTTGGCAATTGACACACTTTGGGCTTGCACTAGACATATCTTAATTAATATCAAAACGTAATCAATATAAAAACTAAAAGAATGACTTGTATGATCATTTATACCTCTCAGACGGATCAAACTTATTTCTTTAAGAAAAATCATATTGGTTAGTTTCGTTTCTGATTGTCCAATTAATAAAGCAATTCATTGCAGCGAGGTACTGCGAGTTAAGGCGAGTTTACAGCCTAGGCCTTTGCCCTAACAAATTACAAGGACGAGCTCGACTCCACGGTCTTAAACACTTAAAGATGAGAAAAAAATTGTGGTCTTACTTGCTTTCAAGACTGTACACTTCTACTATATTTATTGATAAAGCGTATTTAACGCATCACATCGATATTAATTAATAGCTAATATATAAATAGATATAACATAATATAAAATATTTAAAAAAATTAATAAAATAAAATATTAAAATTACAATTTAAGTCTATAAATAATACTTATGAAATTGAAATCATCTTAATAAATAAATAATATATGTATTTAATTATAAATATCTAATTTAATCTAAGATCTCTTAAAACCACCTACCATTTTCAATGAGGTGATCATGCAGAGCGGCCTTAAATTTCATGTTATCCTCTATAACTCTTGGAAGTCTATTTCATTGATTGATCGCTCAAGGAAATAAACTATTTGCATGCTGATTACATTTCGAATGTGGTCGTAAAAATGACACAGAGTTACCTTCCCTTGAGATGCGAGGTAGAGGAGTAAAATACAAGTCTCTCTCGATATCAATAGTCCGATATACAATCCGATGAAAGACAGACTATCGAGAACTCTCCTACCTTAAAGGGATGGCCACTCCAATTTATTAAGCATATCAGTTACTACCGCTGGCTTCCTAGAATAATTATCAAGGCACAATCCAGCTGTTGTACGTTTAATCATATCTAGACGATATACGTCTTTTTGAAGATAGGAATGCCAAGCAGAATTTGCATATTCTATCTTAGGTCTTATTATACTGCAATAAAGCTTAGATTTACATGTGGCAGAGGCATTTCTAAAATTCCTTCTAATGGCACCTAGGGTTTGTTTAGCACTAGACGTAATGTGTGCATTATGCTCTGACCATTTTAGATTTTCAGAAAGTATAATACCTAAGTAAGAGAGATGATGGACCCTATCCAAGCTATGGTTTTTAAGGACATATATGTCTTTAATGGCTTTCTTTGTAGAAAAACAGACAGCATGTGATTTGTCAACATTAAATGACATTTGCCAATCTTTTTCCCATTTGCTTAAAGCATTTAGGTCTTCTCGTAGATGCTGGCAATCAATTATATTATTTATGGTACGGTATAAAAGGCAGTCATCGGCAAACAATCTTATTGTTGATGAAATACACGAAGGTAAGTCGTTAATGTAAACCAAGAAAAGTAAGGATTGTACCTTGAGGGACTCCGGATGTTACAGAGGATGGATTTGATGAGATACCCCCAAGGCACCCTCTGTGTTCTCATAGTGAGATACACTTTGATCCAGGATAAGAGACTGCCTTGGATTCCATAAGGTCTTTGCTTAAAGTAATCTCTTATGGGGTACTCTATCAAATGCTTTTGAAAAATCTAATGTGAAAGCATCAACTTGTTGACTGCAGTTATTAGATCATACAACACTGTTATGAGTTGGGTTTCACAATTCCTCTTTTTACGAAAACCATGTTGGTAATCGCTAAGCACCTTATGATCTTCTTAGTGCTTCCAAATATGATGGCATATGATATGTTCCATTATTTTGGATGTTACAGAAGTAAGTTATATTTTGGTCTATAATTACTTGCTAGGGATCTTTTCTCTTTTTTGAAAATTGGAGTTACAATTAGCTCTCCAATCATTTATTAACTCACCTTGATCTAGGGATTGTTGAAAGAGTGAAGCCAAAATGGGAGCTAATTCTTAGGACTATTCTTTAAAGATATGTGTTGGCACTCTATCAGGTCCACTCGCCTTATTTGCATTGAGAGACTCCAAGAGTTTATGAACACCTGAAGATGTAACCGTTATTTATTTCATATTTGAACATGACAAACTAGGATCTAAACAAGGCATAAAATCAAAGGTTTCCTTATAGTCCAGTTATTTTATGATTTAAACTCGCTCTCTCCTGAAACATGAAAACGAGGCTGTAACCCGAAGTTGCTTTATTTTCTGCGTAAATGAATGATAATAACAGTAATAATAAATTATGATTTATATAGCGCTAATAAATGACCTTATTATTGAACGGAATCTTTAGCGATAACGAAAATATACTCCTAAACAGGTCAATAACTTATAAGAACCCTAATATTTTGCCCTTTTTGACTGTATAAAACTTTACTGAATTTGCTATATATTGTTATATATTATAGGTATTTTACCTATAGAGCGTTGCCCCTTGCTATTATGTTTGCCCAGGACTGATCTATTTGTTAAGAATTCAGTTGGTTCTTAGCATGCATGTACAGCAGTTACTGATTTGAAGTAAAACACAGGGTGATTGCCCTGGTATCTTACTTGACTTGTTTAAAATGCTAATAAAAATTATGTATTTCTCTACTCCCTGTTATCACCGCACTGATCGCCAACTTCCAGGGAATTTATGCAGCTCACTCCTTTACATTGGCCACAATATGGTAAGCCGATTGTAGCAATATTCAATCCTTTTAAAATTCATTCAATCCAATCTTGAATATTCATTCAATGTAAAACTCTCAATAAATATATATTCAATTCAATCCTCAAGACAAATATATGTGCAATCATTGCTCAAAATTTCCATTCAATCCAAACCTGAGCAATTTCACATTCAATCCAATCCTCAAGCGATATTCATGCAATCCTTGAATACTTCGTTCAATATTCTTGGGGCGAGCCCCGTCATAATGGCTAGCCTCTATTTGGTGTTTCCTGGAGCTGGCTTTGTTTTCGAAATGGCGGACGAAGATTTCGACATTGAAAACGAACTGCCACAGTTCTTAAATTCCGTTCTCGACAAAGCAGAAAAAATAATTCAAGGTGATACTGAATGCGGAGATGCTGAAGTACACGTAGAAGTTGTTCATCAGTGCATTTTGTTGTTAAGATCTTTATCAGACTCCATTTGTGTTGAGGCCTCCGACAAGGCAGCACTAGATTCTGTTGCAGAAGCCTTTTCAAAAGTACTGTCTTTGCAAAGGCATCACATTGCTACAAGGGGAATATCTCCCACAGTAGTTACTGAGAGCGGGGCAATAGTAAGGAAGATAAAAAGAGAAACTCCGGGGCGACCTTGTTTTGAAATTCCTGCTGAAATGCTGGAAGAACTTAGAGCATTGGGATTTAGTTGGACTAAGATTGGGACAATGCTTGGAGTATCAAGATGGACAATACATAGGAGGGTAGCAGAATATGGTTTGCAAAATTCAGCTGGCTTTCATTGTTTACCAAACGAAGAGTTGGATAATATAATTAAAACTAATATGGCAAATCATGGGACAACCTCTGGACAGGCTTATGTTGCAAGCCACCTAAGGTCACTGGGGTTCAGAATTCAGAGAAGTAGAATAAGAGAAAGCATGGCCAGAGTTGACCCACAAAATACTGATTTAAGATGGAGTGCAGTAGTTTCTAGAAGGAAGTATGAAGTGCCCTGGCCAAATTCTCTTTGGCATTTAGATGGCCACCATTCATTGATACGATGGAAGCTTGTCATACATGGTTGTATAGATGGGTTTTCTAGACGTATAATGTTTTTAAAATGCAGCTCAAACAACCTAGCTGTAACAGTACTAGAGCTTTTTCTTGCTGCAGTACAGAAAGATGGAGACCTTTGGCCATCAAGAATTCGTGTTGACAAAGGTGTCGAGAATGTATTAGTCTGTAATGCTATGGTACAAGTCAGGGGAGAAGGAAGGGGAAGTTTCTTAGCTGGCTCATCCACCCACAATCAAAGAATTGAAAGTCTTTGGAGAGATGTCTTTAGATGTGTCTGTCATCTGTACTACTATAGTTTTTATGCAATGGAGTCTACAGGCTGTCCATCCCTGTCCATCTTTTCACACTGCATTTAGTATTTCTTCCAAATATCAATAAAGCTCTTGGCGAGTTTATGCAGGCTTTCAGTAACCAAAAAGTACGAACAGAGGGGAATTGGACACCTTACCAACTTTGGACAAAGGGCATGATGCATCCAGAAAATCCAATGTCATGTGGATGTCTTGATGAAACCCCTAATGATATTGAAACATATAGCTATGATGCTCAAGGGTCTGCCACAGTCGATAAGGATAATGAAGTTAATGTGGAACCAGTGAATTTGGCCTATGCTGATATATTAGAGTCATTTGTCCTTGGAAGAGTATAGACCCCTTGAAACCATCAACTGAAATGGGGGTTGATGTATATATTGAAGCTTTAGATCTGATACAGCTGAAACTCAGTGAGCTGAATGAGTAACTGAAAAAGCAATATTTTATAATGGTTGAAAAGCTGCAGTTTTATTAAGAACGTTCATGGGCATTGTTTGTGCGTACGCTTTCTACGCATGAAATTTATGCAGGCATGCTCATCTTTATGATGTCATTCGAATGTCCCTGTCATTGTTCCCAAGGAAAGGATTTTGAATCTCTAGAAGATTTTTCTGATTTCATACATGCCGTGAATTTTAAGCATTTTTTGAGATATGTGAAAAGTTCAACACTTTATGTCAGCAAGGGACTCAAAACCAGCCAGGTCAAAACATAGGAAAAACCTACTAGATACCTATCTCAAATCTTATCCCTATGAACAATTGCTGGCGAATATGTATCTATAACCCCCCTTAATAAGTTCCAACAGCAGTCCAGGAATAAAAATGTTTTCATAAGAAAAATTTGGCAGTAAATGCCACAAATGGTTCAAAGCCTAGTTAAAATTTATACATTTACTGTCATGATAATAATATGAACTGCAAGTTTACAAATAGCCCACTTTCAATATTCTTGTCTAGTGAGCACAAACACGTTTTCCCAGAGCCTTATAAATATTAATTGTGGGCTGTTCATCATAAACTTTTAAGCCTAACCAACATTATTCATAAACAAGGAAAGTTTACAAACCCTTAAAACACTCATTAAAACACTCATTGTTCAAAAGCTTCTGGTCCAATTGGAGCCACCAGACATACGTGCATGGGCCTTTATACCCAATAAAGTCCTCTTCATCGTATTCAAGTGATTTTATATAAAGACACATGTATCATTTTACGATGACACATGGTCTTTATATAAAGACCACTCGAATACTATGAGGATGACTTCATCAGGGCTGGAGGTGCTTCCAAGTTTAGATGAAGACTTAGAGTCTCATTAAGGTCATAGTCAACCCTAAAAATCTTTGATCAACGTGCCTGTATTGCCTTTGGAACACACTATTCAACGTGTAGGAGCTACTATTGAATCTGGTGGTGCATGCCCATGACGTCAATTTTGTATCGAAGTATTAAAATCCATGTTTGACGTGTTGGATGGGTCCAGTGGGACCATAATCTTATGAATTATTAATGAGTACTTTTTTCTATTTTAAAACATCACTTCAAAAGCATTTAAGTCCCCTGCAAAGCATTAAGACTACACTTCTTGTTCATGGCAAAGAATCAAATCAAATTTAAATGTCAACTTGTGACATGTCTTACAATACTAAGAGTGAAGACAATGTTTTAAGCAAGAGAACTCAAACCTAACAAAATCAACTAAGTCACAGTATTCAATACAATGCAACTGCAAATTGAAAATACAAATACATTGTATAAATTATCTGTCCATGGTTTTGATCTATTTTAATATTACATAACCTTTTATTTAACTTGGGCATTGAGGCATTGTAGCAGCAAAGAATATCTCAATTGAAAATAGGAATTACAAAACACCAAAATGGGTGTTTGCAAATGCCAAATCAAACTTTTGAAATATCTCCTTTTCTGGAGGAAGATGGCTCAACAGTGGTCCCCTTTGCAGAATCAAGTTGTTAGTGCATGTATGGGCAGTTGGTATGAAGGACACTGTTGGTTGTCCTGATTCAGGCTGCAAATACAAACAAACAAACTAATAAGAAATTTATGGAACCTGAGATATTTGCATTAATCATTGAAATAAATGAAATAAGATGCAACTAAAAACACCGACCACAAAGCTGATACATTATAAGAAATAATTTCAGTAGCAACAAGTTGTTTTTGTAGAAATACTTGAGGATGCTCACTCAAGATTCATGATGTAGAGCATTTCAAGCCCATCAACTTAATGATAATTAAAAAAGAGGGGGTATGTCATTGCCTGCAAGCGCCCTTGCCGGTCTCAGCCCTTTAAGTTTCAGGCTGCCAATCAAAAGAGTAAATTGTTGGAGGATAAAACTTCAGTAGATAAAATGCTAGAAAGCTGGGCATATTAAAAGTTATGTTCTAGCTGGAGATAAAAATTAGGTCCATATTGAGTGTTTTTGCCAGTAATAAAGATTATTAAGTAAAATAGAAGCATGATTCACTAACATATCCATTTCATTCTGTTTAAATATAATTTAATAATTTAAATAGTTTTATTGAGTACGAAAATATTGAGTAACGTGTTCAACTACATTAAAAAAATTCAAAGGCTTTTCTTAATTGCCAATTTTTAAGATTGAAGGTTAACATAAAGACATCTCAAATTACCTGGTGAAGTATTTGGCCATGTTCAAAGGTGATGGTTGGCTGCTTTGAAAATCCAAGGACAGGTTCTTCAGCACCTCCAGGATTGAGCTCAGGTTAAGGGGTTCCCTTTGTCTACTTGCAACCACTACACTACCGTCACACAACGGCGGGAAAATTGAGTCACATGACACCATTTGGTTATGACGGGGCTCGCCCCAGGAATATTGAACGAAGTATTCAAGGATTGCATGAATATCGCTTGAGGATTGGATTGAATGTGAAATTGCTCAGGTTTGGATTGAATGGAAATTTTGTGCAATGATTGCATATATATTTGTCTTGAGGATTGAATTGAATATATATTTATTGAGAGTTTTACATTGAATGAATATTCAAGATTGGATTGAATGAATTTTAAAAGGATTGAATATTGCTACATCGGCTTGCCATACCACAAGCAGGAGAACAGTCAAGACTGTGTTTTCAACAAATGCATCTTCGGGTACTACAATCGGATGCATAGTTGCATTGAATGATGGACAGTAGAGATTCTGGGGCAGGTGGTAGGCTGGTCATCAATGGCTTTATCAGGTCTTGGGTCGTCTCCCATTCCCACTGATTTGGGTCCATGTCGCTTTTCCATTGCCTGAATTGGAGGTACACCCTAAGACTATGGACTATGGAGCAAAATCTCGACCCAACTTGACTGAAAATCCCTTCCGCGGGTGCCTAATCTCAATCAGGATTAACATTGATAACTGCATAAATTTGCTGGATACGTTTCGTTAGTGTTTTGTTTTCATCAGATCTTCAAAACCCAATGCATGCCTTATTCAGTTGCGATGCAATTGTTTGGAAATTCACATTCATATGCTTTAACTGGATTACTGTCAACTACAGAAATGTAGATACAGCAAGCCTTTATGTTCGCGATGTCATACATCACGACCTTACCAAAGTCAAATGGATTGACAGATGTTATATGTACATTTGGATTGTAGTTCATGCACGCGATAGGATGTGCGACAACAAGAGTGATCATCATGCTGTATGAAATATGCCACTTGTGAAAATATTACATTTGCAGCATTTCGTCTCTGTAAACGTTTATATGCTAAGCCATAAATTTCACCCACTAAACACTCTTATTCTATTGAAGGCCTTGACCTTTTTAATTAACGGAAAAGACTCAAACCATTCTTCTAAAGTAGTAAATTCCCTGAATTTCAGTTCTTTAAGTAGATGCTATTGCATATATCCCATTCTTAATTTGAGGCTTGTTTAAGTTTCGGGGGATAAAGCAACTCATAAAAAACTTTCTCTATTTCACTCCCTACGGGTATGCATGACTCTTTCAACTCCGGAATTTTTTGCGTCAGACAAACAGCAGATATGGTCTGACTGTCATCGAGTTGAGTTCCATGAATCTGTTTTAATATGAATCCATTTTTATCTTCAAAAGGGAAGCAGCTATGCGTATAAAGAGGTCCCAGGTCTTTAACATTTGCAGCCAAATGTAAAGGTTGGTGTACGTTCAAAGAAGAGTAACGCTCCCCATACAATTTAGAAAATGTTTCACAAAAATTTTGTAATGCATTATTAGCTTCTTTTAGATTCTCTTCTGAAATGGAATCTTTCGAAAGAAGATAGATAGCTTGAAAAAGTACTGACCCACCACCAGAGGTAGGTGATTTGTAGTTTGTCTTCGCACGTGCACTGCTAGATTGTCAGTGTATTATGTAAAGGAAGTCTTATATATATTAGAGCTGTTTGATGATTAATTGTGACTGTGCTCAGACCAAACCAAAGCATTAAATTCTTAATCCTAAATTCGTAATCCTAAATTCAACATTTGAGCAATTGAACAGTATCCTGCATGACCATCCATACAGCTATACTGCTCCCTCTGTACACATGAGTGTGTCACCACAAAAATCTTGCAAGAATGATGTATCACCACAGAAATCTACAAAGTCCTGTGGGTCTTTTCCTTTCTCAGATGAAGAAGTGATTCTTTTTTCAAGTGAGGAAGAAGATGAATACATTATCTCATCTCAAGAAACAAATTTTTCAACAGACAAAGAGTCTGAACCTGAGTATCACTTTGACATCTACATTAAAGAGCCAAAGTATTTGGTATTTGCAGCATGCGTAGGTGAACTATTCAGGTTTTGTATCAACTGTGGTTCCATCGTAACTGACACTAACATTACCTGTACAGGAAGCATTGTAACTGTTGAAACCATATGTATGAAAGGTCACAACTGCTTGTGGAATTCCCAACCTCTCATCAATCGTGCACCAGTAGGAAACCTTCTAATCTGCTCATCTAATTTGTTCACTGGTAACACTTTTACAAGAATCCAAAACTTTACCTCATGTCTTGCGTTACGATTTATCAGTGAAAAACTTTTGTATCAAAATCAGAATAGGTATCTATTTCCTGTAATAAATGATACCTGGGAAAGAGAAAGAAGAGCCGTTTTACAAGAACTGTTTTACACTAACATTACCTGTACAGGAAGCATGGTATCTGTTAAAACCATATGTATGAAAGGTCACAACTGCTTGGGGAATTCCCAACCTCTCATCGATCGTGCACCAGTAGGAAACCTTCTAATCTGCTCATCTCTTTTGTTCACTGGTAACACTTTTACAAGAATCCAAAACTTTACCTCCTGTCTTGCGTTACGATTTATCAGTGAAATTTTTTTAATCAAAATCAGAATAGGTATCTATTTCCTGTAATAAATGATACCTGGGAAAGAGAAAGAAGAGCCGTTTTACAAGAACTGTCAAGTAAGCCTCTTGTATACTTTAATGGGGATGGACGGTGTGACAGCCCTGGCTATAATGCCAAGTATGGTACATATACATTTATGGACAACGACTCAGGGAAGATAGTTTCCTTCTCTGTGGTTCAGGTCACACAAACAACATCTTCAAATGCTATGGAGAAAGAAGGTTTCATTAGGAGTCTTGGTAGTGTTGAGGATGAGGACGATATTAACATCAAGAGGATAACTACTGACAGACAAACCTCAATCACTAGCACTATGGAAAGAGATTACAGTCACATCAAACACCAATATGACGTATGGCATTTGTCAAAATCTGTTGTGAAGAAACTCAACAAGAAGACCAAGTTGAAAAAAAGTGCTGACCTTTTGCATTGGATCCAGTCAGTCTCAAACCATCTATGGTTGGTGTGCAGCAACATGCAATGGTAGTGTGCAGCTGTTGAGAGAGAAGTGGGTCTCTATCTTGCATCATGTGACAAACAAGCATTCTTGGAGAGATGCAGAGATCTTCAAAAAATGTGACCATCCTCGACTAACCCCAAGAGAAGCTCGTAAAAAGTGCTGGCTAAAACCAGGATCTGCAGCTTATGTAGCCCTTGAAGAAGTGGTCCTTCAACCAAAACTGCTGAAGGACTTGACAAAGCTCACTGACTTCTGTCACACAGGTGGGCTTGAAGTATACCACTCCATGATCCTGAAGTACTGCCCCAAGAGAGAGCACTTCTCCTACAAGGGTATGGTTGCTAGAACACAACTGGCAGCCATTGACAACCAAGGAACCAGGCAGATATTCAAATACCCGGAAAGAAGATGGGAGAGGCAAGATACCGCCCATGTTTCCCAAAAATGCACAAGCGTTGGGTAGTTAAGCCTGTGTTGGAAAACCCTCTGCTTTGCAGGCTATCTTTGTATAGTTAAAATAGATAGGAAAATTATTCTTTCCTTCCTGAGCTTCAAAAGAAAGTGCTGGGATTGTGTGATTGCTCAGAAGTTGACCTCCAGGAAATTGAAGAAGTAGACTTACCAGCAAACATTGCAAGTTTGCCTGCACCGGATAAACAGGAATTGATTCAGAAACACCGGTCCAGGTTTTCAAGATAATCTAAATTAGAATTAGCCTTTGTGAACCTGCAGGTCATATGACCCTTCACTGTTTGGTGCTTCTCCCACTCCCTCAAGTCCCAATCCCCCTCTGCTTTGCAGGCTATCTTTGGATAGTCGTGTAAAATACTGGTAAAAGATATCCCTTAATGGAAAAAGCTCCTAGATATGGAAAGGTGCATGGCAGACCCAACTATAAATGCTATATATACAAAATATGTAATTAATGACAAGGGGACCTGATGAAATGGCCAGATAAGTATGCAGTACCTTTTAGATGTTCAAATGAAAAATTTTTTAAAATACTATTTCCATTTAGGTAAGAATTGAATGTAAAAGAGAGGTCTTTTCTTTAGCTATCTACAGTACCTTATATATGGGAGTCTCCCCCAGTATGAATATATTATAAAAAAATCTAATACTCTCTTTTCGAATTCTCGTCGTCCATTTCGAAGACCGCTGAGCAATGCTTCCAGGCACAGTCAATTGACATCGAAACGAGGCTAGTACAGTGTAATGCTTATAGCAATACGAAATAACAGTGCGAAAACTTGAAGTCTATCTCTTAAAAACGAATTTCATCGTCAAAATAATACACAAAGACCTTCTTTATCTGGATTGATCAGTAGAAGGCAATGGAACACAAAAAAAGCGAAAAATGTCGGGTTTTGGCAGAGAATGTGCATGTTATGGCTGTTCAAATGCTCAATATTCCAAAGATGGCGGAACGTCGGGGCTGAGTTTGTTCAAGTTTCCACAAAAAAAATCCGCAAAGAGATCGTTGGTGCAACCTGATTAAAAAGCAGCACGGAAGAGATGGGTTTTCAGTCAATAATCTGACTTTAATTTGCGAAGAACATTTCCGAAAGGAGGACATTTACAGCGAAGCCGTTTGAGAGAAGGAGCAGAACCTTCGATTTTCCCTTGGAAACCGAGTCAAGCTTCAGCGACGTGTTTTAGTAAAGCAAACAAACAATCCCGAACCATCCGTCTCGACTGAATCACTGTTGGTGTCTACAATGCTTTGGTGGCGGTGTATGAGTACCTCGAACCAAAAGTTGGAAAGCTACAGTACTGGAATGGACAGCTTGCTCCTTGACACTAAAGCATACCAAGAGAAAGGAACGAAGCCTGGCCCTAAACGACGCCATTCAGGGCTGCAAGAATTCTGGATGGTATTGGTACGTCTAAGGGTTGGACTATTTGTTAAAGATTTGGCAGATAGATTTGATATAACACCAGAACACTTTTCTAAGATTTTCATGAGTGGATTAATTTCTTATATTTAGAACTAAAACTGCTATTTCCTTTCCACACAAGCTGAGGTTTTGGAAAATCTACCCGTCCAGTACAAGAGTCCCCAATACAAGATCATCATCGATTGTACAGAAGTGTTTGTTCAAGTCCCATCATCACTTAAAGCTCAATCACAGTCTTGGTCAAATTACAAACACCATAACACTTTCAAAGTACTTGTTGCAATATCACCAACTGGCCAATTACTTTTGTGTTCAAGCTCTGGGGAGGAAGAGTATCTGATAAAGCTATTACTAAGGAATCTGGCATACTTGAACCACTTGATTATGGACTATATCATGGCAGACAGAGGGTTTGATATAAAGGATTTCCTTCCTCCTAGAGTTGACCTGAATTTGCCTCCATTCAAGGGCACAAGAGATCAACTGACAGCAAAAGAAGCATTTATATTTTTCTCTTATTCTCTCTACTTCATTGTATACACACCGAACGCATAATTTATTACTACTTTACTATGTCTATTATCTGCGTACATATTTACGGTGTTCAACTTATCTATGAGAAAAAAATATCGCTCTGGGATCCTCACGATTACCCTACATTTCATATTCTGGCTGCGTTACCAGCGTGGTTGGTCCTTGTAGTGTAGTGGTTAACACATCGGACTAGAATACCGAAGACGTGGGTTCGAATCCTGCCAAGGGCATTGATATTTTTCTCTTATTCTCTCTGACAGCAAAAGAAGTTGAAGATACAGCCAAGATTGCTTCAGCTCGCATCCATGTTGAGCGAGCAATAGGAATAATCAAGAATTACCACATACTTGATGGTGTTGTCCCTCTAAGTTTGGTTCATGTTGCGGACCAGATTTTTACAGTCTGTAGTTATTTAACCAATTATTTAGCCTCCAAAAGGAAATTTAATATGTAATTGTGGTTTTTGCACTACTCGAGAGTATTATTTAGTAATTATTTCACAGGCCAAATATGCATGATATTAAATTAAGTGTCACTTGTTAAATGATTAACATAAAATCACGATGACCTTAACTTTTTGTACTGTTTATGAGTAAGCCAGCCACCATGCTTGTACAGGGGCAATCCTCTTTTCACTCGTCGAGTGTAAACCTCAGGTAAAAATGCTCTCTTGTAAAAAAAACATCAAAGCTGGCATTGCTTCTTTATCCCACCATTCATGGTCAAACCTGAGTCTTTGAATAGCTACGACATCATTGCCAAACCAGACAGGAAAATCCACCCATGGTAGGTTACACACATACATTTGTCCTTGTACTTGATAATAGTATTCATGTCCCTTTTTCAGAACTGGATTTCCATTGATAAGAGTAATGTAAAATTCTTTATCACTACATGCTTGTTCAACAGTCTGCCCACGTTTTGAATATGGACATTTAATCTCTAGTCCTCCTAATATTCCATCTGTTGAGGAGGGATCATGTACCAGTCTGTCCAAACTAGCTCCTAGACCTGGTGTTTTTTTTTTGATATCTGTGTACCAACCTCTATAACTCTCAGGTTGGTATTGCCTGTTGCATGATGTAAAGCCACATAGCAGCTCACAGCATCATTCTCATGATGTAGGCCATACTGGAGAGTTTGTCCAAACTAGCTCCTAGACCTGGTGTTTGTTTTGATATCTGTGCACCAACCTCTATAACTCTCAGGTTGGTATTGCCTGTTGCATGATGTAAAGCCACATAGCAGCTCACAGCATCGTTCTCATAATGTAGGCCATACTGGAGAGAAGAAATAATTTTTTGACTGAATGTCCTTCAGCAGAGTATCTGGTGCTTTTGTTCTACGGGCAGCCATCTTGACGTTTGAAGCAGTAAGCACAGTTTCTTTGAGCTTTTTCCATGCATTCCTTTCACTTTGCCCTTTAGTTTCCCTCTCAATTCTCTTCACTTCTTCATCACTTATTTCCTGTACTTGAACATAGCAATCAAGTAATAATATTTATGAAAGCTTTGGTGCTGATAACATGCTCATCATTGAAGGGGACATTTTCACTAGCTTCTAGCAGCTCATCTATTTCAGTAGCAATTTCTGGAATGGACTCATTAATACTGTCAATGTCGACTGTGTTTGATTCTAAATGAACAGTTGACTTGATATTGAGAGCAATGAAATAGATGCTGCTTTGTAAACAAGAGGACAATTTCTCTCCTAGTATTTTGGTAGCTTCAATGTCTGCATGTCTGTCTGATGGGGCTCTTGAATCATACGATAAGGTTTTAGCATTTGCTCTAGTGTCTTTCCCATACTTGATTTTTTGAATGATTATCTCATCCACAGGCTTGGGATCATTTTTCATGTTCCTGGGCACATTCCACCCACAGAGACGTGAAGTGCAAGAAACTGGCTCAGTGGTAGACTGAAGACCATTACGGCTGAAATCCTCTATGGCAATTTAGCATTTGCTCTAGTGTCTTTCCCATACTTGATTTTTTGAATGATTATCTCATCCACAGGCTTGGGATTAGTTTTCATGTTCCTGGGCACATTCCACCCACAGAGACGTGAAGTGCAAGAAACTGGCTCAGTGGTAGACTGAAGACCATTACGGCTGAAATCCTCTATGCCTCCAATATGGTTGCATCTTCCAAATCCATTTGGTCCTCTCCTAATAAATAAGAACATTTTAAAAGTTTACAAGAAAAATAAATAAATAAATAAAGCCATCAATTAAATAAAAAACATCTTACAATACTTGAATAATAGGCACACTTATTTAGTTAGTAATTTTAGTAGTGTAATTTATTGACTTTCAAGGATTTAGATTAAAAATTAAATTATTAAATTTTTACACCTGTATACAAATATTAAGTTGTAAAATAAAAAGTATTAAAATGCCAAAAAGGAATTTATTGTAAACCTAGAAAAAAAAATCTAATAATGTCATAGTTTGTTTTGTACACGAAGGTTAATTTAGCTGTGAAGATGCCAGGTCTTATGTATCTATGTTGCTTGGGAGACATTATCAATTATATAAATTGGTGTGATAGAGGTATTGTGGAAAAACGTTTAGTCTAATTTCAAATATTTGAAACTTACCCGGCAGTACACTTGCACGCAGGCCTTTACAGTGTCATTTCCTGTCTTGTCAAACACTAGTATTGACTTATGCTTTTCAGATTTCATTGAAGCAAGAACCTCTGCTTTTAAATAAACAAGGCTGCCTTTGTTGCATAGTTGTAAATCTTTAATATGTCCTTCTTTAAAGAATTGAAATGCTCTTAGCTGCTTGCAGCCTCCAGTACACACGTCAAGCTCGCTGTACTTAGACGCCTTTTTCACAAGATAATCATAGAGCTGTACGAAGGTAAATGTCGGTAATTCTCGTTGATCTTTCTTCCATATCAAACCAGTTGCTTCTTTTATAATAATCTCGTAGGTTAAGTCCGTCGTATTACTAGTAACAGGTGGTGCGAGAGCTTAGCCAGGTGAAGTGTTGGCGGCTTTGCACCCTTTAGATCGTTCAACAAGAACAAAGCAAGGAAGAGCTAAATCTTTCTTTTTTCCACCGATCGGCTCACCGAAATTCTTGAGAATAGTCTTTAACTCATGAACTTTCAATTTTCTAAGGTCTTGGATAGATTTAAACTGATTTAAAGTAGAAAAACGATCGTTTGAAGACATGTCACACACGTGGAAACTGTAAACACAGGGAAATGTCTCGCTGTATTAGTCTCGTTACAGTGCTCAAGTGACCGAGCAGGAGACTGGCGCTGAGTCTTGTACCGAGAATACGAAACTCAAGTATTGAATATTGCCTAACGCTTCAGCATATTTAACTTTTTTGCTGTCAACACTCGTATAACTGAAAATTTTGCTTGGATGGCTAGTGATCGCGTTCACTAGTGCTTTGTACACTAGGTTCACTATTCAGCTGGATATTTGGTTTAGTGTGTTTTTAATAATAAAATATGTGAATAATTTTGTTTTTGTTTTCAAATATTTAGCAATTAAATATGCTAAAAAAATTTCAATTCCAGGAATTTTTCCACAAAATCCACTCTGTATAGTAAGCGAAGTAAAGAATAAATAAAATGTATATATTCACTCCATGCAACATTATATCAAGCTAATCATCTGCATAATGAAAAACCTCAAACTGAAAGTCCTCCTCTAGTCCAGGGGGGAGGAAAGTGTCTCTGATGCACATGACAGCACAAGAGGGCAGAACAACCCGAACTTCCTTCCCAAGAACTCCCCAGCACCATCTTGCTAGTTGTCTATATGAAATGTGTCTGTGCTGCTTGTGCTCTGGGCCTTCATAAGCATCTCTGTATTGCTGTTTGTACTGAGCCCATGCTGTGCGAAGAACATACTTATTGCCACAAACAGGTATGAATCCAGGATGTCGAGTAATGCATGGTGGTGGTTCATCAGCATCTCCATCTTCAACAACAGACTGGCATGTTGTAACTACTTTTTCGATTTCTTGGCAACAAATGCATTCAGCTATTGTATCCATAATTTGGCAGCTACCACAGTTACACCTATTAACAAATAAAATAATCCTTACTATTTTTGAACACTATCAATGATTGTTGTAAGTATATATACAAGTTCTGACAACTTTATCCCTGAATCTGTATCCTACAGTATATAACTTATTGACAACGAATCGATGTTTGTGACAGTTGGTTTTGCTTTTGGTTGCAAAGGTCGTGAGGCAGATTCAAATGCATAAATATACAGTGCAAGAAAGTGGTAAACACGATTGTATAAGATGATTTGTAGTTGAGTTTTATCGTGATAAGAAAGAAGTAAAACTTAACAATCTGAATTCGTAAGTCCATTGTTCTCTTGTTCATCGTCTTCAATAATATCACTGTCAGATCCTTCTCTGAACTCTTCATCTGAGGATATTTCTATTTCTGGTTCAAACTGATATGGCCGTAAAACAAACTCGTCCGTTTCTAAAAATTCTTGAGCGCAATCCTCTCTCGAACTGTCTGAGTCTTCTGAAAAAGAATTAGACTCTGGCATGCCTTTAATTGTATGATCAGGCCATATTTTGTTTGTAAAATATTGAGTAAAACGTCTCAGAAACAGGGGAAGAAGTCAATCAAACGCTTGTAAACAACTTGACGCCGTGAACTCTTACGACGTTGTGACGTCATTACCTTGTTTTTCTGAGACCGCGATAAAAGTGCAAGATGGCGGCCACCAGAGCGATATATTCGACGTTTTGAAATTATTTTTTTAGGAACACGGATGCTCAATCTCCTCTTAAAGTTGAATTTTTGTGTTTCTCAATTGATGTACTTTCTCTTCAAAATGGGTCATTTTGGGGGGTAAGTTGCCCTTTAAGGAGTCCATTGCATTATCACTGTCATGGGACTTAACAACCATGCGTGCTTCACGTCTTTGCAACCTTTCTAGGTCTTTACTATTTACCTCACCACAACAGTGGTATACTGTATCACAGTAATCTAAGATAGGACGAATAAATGACATAAAAATGTTTGCACAATGCGCTTTCAAGTTATGCCTAATACGCCCTAACATACCGACTCTTTTACCAGCCTTAGCCAAGAGTTATTTAACATTAGCATTCCAGCTAACATGCTGGTCAAATACGATACCTAAGTATCTAAATTCATAGACACCCTTAATTATCTGTCCATTGACTTGAATATTAAAATGACACAATATAATATAATATTCGTGTCGGGCCCGATGGGTCATCTTCCTGATACGGGTATGTCCAAGTGTGTCCTCTAGTACTAGCTGCGAATGTCTTTCCCGGTTGCAAACAATTCCAACAACCACATTCTTCATTGTACTGCATGCTGTTACAGAGAAGGAAACATGCAGGAAGATCACTGGTGGTAACAAGGAGAATGTCTTTACAGTTAAGCATTCTGCTTTCTGGAGAAGCAAATTCAACCCCGCTTTCCAAAGTTTTGAGTGCAAGAAGGTGTGGCTTAAGAAAAGTAAACATCGCCGGCTTTTTCTCCTCAAACCACAATCCAACAAAAAATCATATTCTCTTTCGCCATTCGCCATTATGGAAGCTCATTAATAACGAGGTAAAGAGGCCAAATTGAAACTTTGGGAGACTTGAAAACTGGAACTCCATCTGTATTATTAAGAAACGATATCTGAAAAATCTGTCTAGTTCTTATGCATACATTTTGCATTGACAAAAGTGTTTCACAAAAGTGGGACACTTTTAACCCGGGACAAGAAGAGGAAATGTTGTGGAGACTCCTGTGGAGAACGAGTGAGATACCTCTAAAAATATTAAATTCTATTAATTGGTCCTAAAGGTAAGTTTTTACGTAATTGCGTAGTTAAGTATGGTACAAAAGAATTTTGTTTCCATTCATAGTATGTTGTAGTGCTTATTACATATTGCATCCAACTTTATTTTCATTAACTTAAGAAAACAGCCACAAACGTATCCCCGCATGATTTTTAGAAGTTCAAAATTATCTACTCGTAAAATTCTAACTTGTAATTAAACCAACTGCATTCATAGTTTTTCGCATGTATTTTGCCCCAATCGTCAAAAACAGCAACATAGCAGTAACAACAACAACAAAATGAACTACAGAAGCACAACAGCAACAACGACATCACAAGAAACAGCAACAACAGAAACAACAAAAGGAATGGCAGCTGCAACAACAATAGTAACAAAAACAAAAGCAACCACAACACTACTAATTTCTACAACAAAAACATGACGAGCTTCATGCGAGATCGAAAAGCCGGCCCCTGCTGATGTTGGTTGGTTGAACCAACCAACATCAGCAGGGGGCGAAAGTTAGGTAGGATCACCGAGGCGTTGTAATCCGCACTTGACGATCAACTCCTGTTATTGTTAAGACTAAAAAGGAAAATATGACGTTGTCCAGAATACGTTGTTTATTCATCATGCCATAATAACTAACGATATTAAGAAAATGACGAAGAGCACAAAACATTTCAGTGTATAAAATGCTAGGTCCTCAAATCCTATATAAGATTTAAAAAAAAAAAAAAACACAAGTACAATCGTTGGAATTGAACAATGAAAATTACATACCCAACTTCGTTCACAATTTTTCGGAGGAACAATTCGGAGGAAAAATATGGAGTTATTGTTAGTTATAATAGTTAAATTTCAAAAGAGTTTAATTATCTCACGGCAGCTTGGCCTTTCTTTTGGATTCGGGGACAGAGATCTCAAAAGGAGTTCAGGCATTTCTCCAAGTTTTGACTTTGTGTAGATCTGCTCTACAATCTTAGCAAAGCCAAAAATATCGCTGGACAATGATTGCCCTTGACGTCCGTCAACAATCTCAGGAGCGATGTGCGGGTATTTCCTCAGGTATCTCTCTTGCTCTTTTTTGGTTAGATTCTTGGACGGGCACGGTTCTGTAATAGGTCGGCTCTTTCCAAAGTCGATAATGATTGGAACAAGCAGATTTCCACGTCTCTCTAACAAAACGTTGTTGGACTTGAGGTCATTATGAAGAAATCCCATATCGTGCACATGGTTTAAAGCCTCGGCGAACTTTTTGATTATGGGACACCAGTCTTTCTTGCTGGTAATTCTCCTTGAGTACAGAGCTCGCGCAATTGTCAGGCTCGTTTTTCCTTCACCGTGAAATTGCAGTACAAGCTTGTAAGGCTGCCTTGTGCTACAAATGCCGAAAAGTAAAGGAAGGGCTTGATGATCTCCAAGCTTTCTGATCACTTCTGCCTCACGTAGAAGTTCCTGTTTGGTGCGTTCAGCGGCACCGTTGTCACTTTCAGAATGTTTGTGTTTTTTCAACTCCTTAACAACAACCGTCATGCCGCGATAAAATGCCAGGTAGCAGTTCCCGAAGGTTCCATTTCCAATCAATGTTCCTGTTTTTACCAGATGCTTTTCGTTTATCTCCTTTAGATTAGGGCTTGAAGCAGGCTCTAATCTAGATTTTTTTGTCAAGGGTCCTTCTTCATCATACGGACCGCTGTCACACTGGATACCTTGTTCCACGTGCAGGGCTGCTTTTCTTTCTAGCTTTTCCTCCAGTTATAATTGTGCGCGTTTCTCAATTCTATCTTCTCGATCTCTAACTCTCTCCTCAGCAACCTTTGACTTCTTTCTTTGAAGCCAGCGTTTTCTCTTCACGTTTCTTCTAGCCTTTCGTTTAGAATTAGGTAGGCTCTCTGCTTCCATGACTAATTGAAATTGGCTAGTTGGCGTAATTAGAATCGTAATAGTTGGTTTGGAGTATTTAAAAACGATAGACAAATAAATGAATAGAGACAAAACTGATACCGAATGTTTCCAAACTTTATACCAGCACCTTAATATAACCAACCATTCATTAACTGCTGTTTCAGCGACCGACAGTAAGGAGAAAACATACATCGATCACTTTATTTAGATTTGATCTTAACGATATTCTCAACACTTTCTATTGTGTCCGTAAAGTGTTATTTGGTACTTGCACAACAGAAATTCTCCACGCGTCAAGATGGCTTCAACATTCATTGTGCGTTGTTCATTCTGCCCTAAATCATTTCGTTCAAGAAGATCTGCAGAGACGCATGTCTTACAGCGTCATCCGGGTGAAGATCTGCCATTACGGTTATCATCTAGGCTTGATAATAAGGAAGCATCGTTGCCGAGCCAACAACGCATCAAGAATAACATGGAATACCAACATTACCTGGAATGGTTAGGAGATTTAGTGGAAGGATTAAATTCAGCGCATATCCCGAATGCTCCTGGTAATTAACTTTATTTGAGGTCAATTTTAATTAATCTATGAAGTATTTTTAAATACTAAAGAACCAATGTGAGCTAAAGCCATAAAGCCCATTATCAGTCAAACCTCACTGCCCCATGCCATTTAAAATGCACCTAACCTCTGATACAATACTTTCAGTATTGATTCTACAAAAAGTGAATAGTTGAATGGTGAAATATTTCTTCATTTGCTTGTTGCGTCTTTAAGTTTTGAAGGTTTATACTTCCAATATGTTACATACTGTGACTTCACCCCAGGCTTTATTAAATATACAGATTTTGACTGGTTCACACAAACAGTTCTTAACAAGAATCATTATTATACTCAAGGTTTCTACAATGTTTATTGTAAATCAGATGTCTCATAATGGCTAGTGTTTAGTATCAAAAATTAAAACAAATACACTCAAAAGCCTGGGGTGGCGTCACAGTCAGCAACGTAATGGAAGTATAAACCTTCATAACTTAAAGACGCAACATTCAAATGAAGAAGTATATCACCATTCAACTATTCACTTTATGCAGAATCAATACTGAAAGTATTGTATTGGGGGTTAGGTTCCCCTGAAGGAAGCATTCATGAGCATTCATTTTGAGGGGGGGAGGGGGGTAGGCTGGTAGCCCACTTTTCTTGACTGCATAAAAAAATGACCCTGCCATTGAAAATTGTAGAATTCTTGTTCCTCCCCTTAATGTAGTATAAAATATTTCAAAATTTTCTCCTGTGTTTATATCATTACCCATAGTGTTCTACAAAAGAAAGCTAAAGAACCACATCATCATTTCTCTTACATTTCATTTCATTTCATTTCATTTTAGCCAAATGGTACCAAGTTACCATGACAAGTGTACCTCTTACATATCTTGAGCACTTGCTTCACAACATTCAAAGTGCCACAGTAAACAGTGTTAAAGAAGTTAAACACATGAAGCCTCCCATATGGAAAGAAAGAGTGCAAAAGACCTACTCTCTAGAAGATGTACAAAGGGCCTTTAATGAATAACAGAGGATATCATTCAAATTATCCAAATAATTTAATGGTACAAGAGAAGTTGAAGGAAGAGAAGAACTATTTGGACGTGAGGCTTTAGAGGCTGCAAAAAGGAGGACAGCACAGAATGTTACCATGAAAACAGAGATCATTATTGATGTGGGAAAAGGAAGACTTACAAGAGAATGTGAATTAATATGGTGGCCATTATATGACAATTCAAGAAATGGAAATTTGACTGTTAGACTCTTTATAGGGAAGATTCACATTTAGCTTCTGATTGCTCGATAATTTTTGGATTAGTGATATACTTCATTTATTAATTACAGATAATAATTGCAAACTAAACATTTCATTTTCAAACATTAGATTATAAAGTTTATGCCAACAAGCTTACTCAACGCTTTGACACCAGTGTGTGTCGCAACGTCTAGTAAACTTGTCGCAATAAATTTTATAATCAGATAATTAATAGTATTTTAATACAAACCCAATGAGACACCTGGAGAACAGATGAAGTTCTCACAGAGCAACAGCCTTGTACAGGCCAGGCTACTCTGCTGCCTCAGGATTTGATCAACCAATTCTGGTGAATAAAATAATGCAGTATTTACAATGTAATGAATGGAATGTTAAACTAATTAACCCAATGAGACACCTGGAGAACAGATGAAGTTCTCACAGAGCAACAGCCTTGTACAGGCCAGGCTACTCTGCTGCCTCAGGATTTGATCAACCAATTCTGGTGAATAAAATAATGGAGAATTCACAATGTAATGAATGGAATGTTAAACTAATAAACCCAATGAGACACCTGGAGAACAGATGAAGTTCTCACAGAGCAACAGCCTTGTACAGGCCAGGCTACTCTGCTGCCTCAGGATTTGATCAACCAATTCTGCTGGTGAATAAAATAATGGGGTATGCACAATATAATGAATGGAGTATTGCCTATTTAAACTCTCACAAAGCAACAACCTCATTGCCCCATCGAATGATTTTTAAACAAATATTTTTACGTAGTCTTCTCATGTCATTGAAATTCCAGTTGAACTCTGTTAAGTGAGGGTTTTGCATTAAATCCCTGGCAGCTAGGATCACCCCAACACCGCAACTACCACTTCCTTGGCTAGTACCAGTACTTTTAAATTGCATTCCAAATCGTTCGAAGTTATGTTTCCTTACCCAGAACTTTGAGGCAAGATTCATATCTTTAGGGCATAAGCTTTGTGTTAAGTCAAGCAGACGTTGTACATCTGACAATAGAGTTTTTCTTGGCTGCAATTTCATTCCATCATCAAAAAGAAGGCTACCATTAATAAAATCGACACCTACCAGTCCCCAGTGACATCCATCCATGTGAACAGGCACCATTAAAAATTGGACTGGTGAATTGACTTGACTTTCAATTATGGCTTCTTTGATGTGATCACAAATAAAGACATCATCCCCACTTTGCAACCAGGTAAATGCTTCTGAGGGGAGATAAATGACTTGGGTATGCCCTTGCAATTTGGCTTGCTCTTGAACATATCGCAAAATGACACAGTTTATAATGAAATTGTCTAAATACCTTTCATTTACAAGTGTTGTGAATGATGCCACATCAATTGAGTTTGAACCAACAGACAAAATGGTGTCTGTAATTTTTCTCTGCCATAAAACGTTCTTGAGCTCTTCGATGTCACAAGGGGTAAGACCATCTTCATTGTTTAACCAGATCTTTTCTTGATTAATCTGATGCTTAGTGGTAGCAACCTCACAGTATTTTCTTAAAACCTCAACACCAGCTAAACTGAAGATTCCTATACTTCCGATTTTTACAGCTGTTGCTATTTTTCCTCTTTCTGGGCTTTTTAAAAACCTGTTCTGCCCACTGAACCACAGATTTTGAAGGCCTACGGGTAAGCTGAAAAGGATCAGCAAGACCTCTATAATCATCAAAAAAAGGTATAACTAGCTAAAACTAGTGTGAGCTGCGTCGGTGTTTCTAATGAAACAGTAATGATGAAAAGGTAAATTATACACCGTGAAAAGATGAAAAAACTTACTGACGTTTCGGACGCTAGTCCTTCGTCGGAGTAAAAGAGTAAAAGAGTCTTTTACTCCGACGAAGGAAGCCCACCCCTACTAAAAAGGCCAAGAGACAAATTCTACAAACGCCGGACAAATGAATAACCATACTAGTGTACATAATACACATATTATTATATAACCCGTTGTAAATACCATCTACTTATTCGAAATATATCTTTTCAATCATCGTAAATATCTAGTAATTCCACAATTCTCGACTTATTCTATTCTATTATACATTTGTAACATTATACAAATAGTCCAATTTTACCGTTTTCATTCTATCTTTATAATATTCTTTCAATTACAACTTGTTACTGTTCTTTCTTGATCGCCATGTACATTTTTATAAATACATTAAAATACTTTAAACAAATGTCACAATCGTGCATTTGCGCTTACAACAACACGCACAAACGACAACAAAATCGTAGTTGGTCGTCCGATTATATCGGATATATGGATATATATATCCAGATATATATCCAGAGCACAACGGAAACGAGCAGCGCCATCAACAACGGCATCGATCTTGTCCAAGACGGAAACTTGGGACCAGGAGACACGACAGAATCCGCTCTTCTGTCGGTACCCGTGCTGATGGCGTTGAAAGTCTCCGGTATGCAGGTTAAAAGGGCGCAAGACGATGATGTCGTTAGGCGTTAGATTACGTAAGCACATGGGTATTTCATCGAACTTCGGAACTATGTAGCGACCTTTAGAACATATACACGAATTGTTAGTCCTAGGAGCGGTTCGATTCCGAAAAGACGGCAATAAATTCTTTTTCACGAGCATTTTGCACGAGTTGCAATACGACCACGAGCAATTCACAGCCCACTGAGTCAAGTCGTTAGCAGTCGTCCAAAATTGGTAATCGTGGTGCGTGTCGTGAAGTTGGTGTTGTTGTATGAAGTTGTTTCGTTTAGCGTCTTGTCTCCGTTGACGTTGCTGCTCGTTGAGAGCCGAGGCAGCGGCCCACTCGTGCACGGGATAGGCCGTGACCAAACGAAAGGGCCTCTGCTCCCAAAAGCGATTAAAAGGTAAATTGGCCATTCTGTTAAAGAAGAAAGTTTAAAGGTACTTACTGACGTGTATATGCCGAAGGGTACAGGGCTTAAGTGTGTTCTTCATACCCACCCGCTTACCACCCAACTAGTTAGGGCGGCTACGGCAGGTAGAGGGAAACTAATCATCTTACACAAATTCAAACCAACATGACGGGGGTACGTGGAAGTGATGATGGGGTAATGAATATGTAAGCTAGAATAGATCGTTTTCATTTATAGAAAGATCATCGGAGGTCGTTTTACAGGATTCTCTAGTTTTTATGCTAGACCTGATAAGATAGGTTAGAGTTAGAGGTACCTGAATGATCCCATCTCCCACCCCATCGCCTAAATGAAGATGAAACAGTATAATTAAAGAACAAGATATTGAAATGAAGGTGAAAAATGGACGGGAGAAGTGTGCTGGAAGTGTGCAGACAGATCATACCCCGGATTCGAACCAGGATCCGATATAATCGGACGACCAACTACGATTTTGTTGTCGTTTGTGCGTGTTGTTGTAAGCGCAAATGCACGATTGTGACATTTGTTTAAAGTATTTTAATGTATTTATAAAAATGTACATGGCGATCAAGAAAGAACAGTAACAAGTTGTAATTGAAAGAATATTATAAAGATAGAATGAAAACGGTAAAATTGGACTATTTGTATAATGTTACAAATGTATAATAGAATAGAATAAGTCGAGAATTGTGGAATTACTAGATATTTACAATGATTGAAAAGATATATTTCGAATAAGTAGATGGTATTTACAACGGGTTATATAATAATATGTGTATTATGTACACTAGTATGGTTATTCATTTGTCCGGCGTTTGTAGAATTTGTCTCTTGGCCTTTTTAGTAGGGGTGGGCTTTTCCTTTGTTTCTGGTCTAGGTCTTGGGTCTTTGCCCTTGGACTTCGGTTTCTGACTTGTTGTCGGCGTGGTTGTTGCGTCTTTTTTCTTAGTTTTTTCCTTGGCCGCTTTCCCCGCTCCCGCCGCCTCAGCGCTAGAGTCGACAACGTCACCGTCGTCGTCGTCCATGTCAGTATCTTCTCCGTCCTTGGGTTTCCGTTTGTGCGATTTTTTGTCTTTTTTTGATCTGTCTGGCATGTCGTGCGCGTCTCCGTCTTTGTTGCTCAATTGTCTTTGCATTTCCTGCATTTGTTGTTGCATCTGCAACATCATATCCATGAACGCCTGAGGCGTTCCAGGAGATGATGGTGGAGGTGCAACAACAGATGCAGAAGAGGTGGATGTCGAGGGCGGCTGTAAGTCAAAATGTTGTTGCGCGGCTCTAGACAGGAGGGGAGCAGACGGAGGCGCTAATTGAGACTGCAAGTTCCTAGCCGCAGCAGGAAGGACAGGCGTGGGTGCCCTGCAACACATGTCGTTTAGCATCTGCTGCACGGCACCCACTGTCCTCCTCTGCTTGAAGGCGATGCAAGCAGGGTCGTCGTTAACCAGCTTTGTGGCGTAAGCTTCAGGGTGCATAAAGACGCTTTTCATTGCCCGTAACTGCACCACCAGGATGTACAACGCCGACGATGCTTGCATCGCCTCGCTTAAGAAATTGTTGAAGTCCTCCTCCGTGCTTAGCAACGAGTTCATGAGGGTGTATATGTCGTCAGTCGTGGCTGTCGTTGTTTTGTCGTTGCTGTTTAAATTTTGCAGCGGGTCTTGTATGTCATTGATTTTGTCAAGTAACGAGTCATTCAGTACGTCACCAAAAATTGTGGATGATTCCACGATTGCTTTATTTTCCAAAATGCCCTGCGCAGCTTCTGACAAAGCCACGTCAGGGCGCAGAAACCATTCGCAATTTTTGGTGGTAAGTTTGGCCATGAAGTCATTGAGTCTGTCGACTCTGGGCTGGGCTGGCGTAGGGTTTCAAGAAGTAGTGGGGAAAGTGATTAAAAAATCCGACCTTTTTGGTAGGGGTATTAAGCTGGCCTGAGTTGTCCGACATCTATCGAAAAACGTAGAGCAATGATGTGAGAAAGTGACATTAGGAAATGCAAAAGTGTAGAAAGAATAAAGACAGCTAGTGATCGTAATGCACTGGTGCAAAATGCTCGTACTTTAAAGGCGTTAAGAACTGAATGGATTCGAAATTTCGTACACGAGACAAGGCTACGTATCCTGTGCCTGCAGGTATTTATAAAAATGTACATGGCGATCAAGAAAGAACAGTAACAAGTTGTAATTGAAAGAATATTATAAAGATAGAATGAAAACGGTAAAATTGGACTATTTGTATAATGTTACAAATGTATAATAGAATAGAATAAGTCGAGAATTGTGGAATTACTAGATATTTACAATGATTGAAAAGATATATTTCGAATAAGTAGATGGTATTTACAACGGGTTATATAATAATATGTGTATTATGTACACTAGTATGGTTATTCATTTGTCCGGCGTTTGTAGAATTTGTCTCTTGGCCTTTTTAGTAGGGGTGGGCTTTTCCTTTGTTTCTGGTCTAGGTCTTGGGTCTTTGCCCTTGGACTTCGGTTTCTGACTTGTTGTCGGCGTGGTTGTTGCGTCTTTTTTCTTAGTTTTTTCCTTGGCCGCTTTCCCCGCTCCCGCCGCCTCAGCGCTAGAGTCGACAACGTCACCGTCGTCGTCGTCCATGTCAGTATCTTCTCCGTCCTTGGGTTTCCGTTTGTGCGATGTTTTGTCTTTTTTTGATCTGTCTGGCATGTCGTGCGCGTCTCCGTCTTTGTTGCTCAATTGTCTTTGCATTTCCTGCATTTGTTGTTGCATCTGCAACATCATATCCATGATTTTCATAATTTTGTAAGTCATTAAAATAACTACAGATAGATCAAGAGGAGCAGTTATTTAGTAGAACTTCATTAGTAGGAGGCATTTAGCTTACTGAGCAATTTAAAAAACTACCTATAGGAACTAACATGAAGAAGTGACCTTGTAAAGAAAATTAAAAATCATGCTTTAGTGCAGTGTTAATAACATTATCTTGAAGTTGTTTGAATTTAGTCTTTTAACTGTTTGTGTAAAAAATACCAACTAAAGTGTTTCTTTTACGATGTAAGAGGTAAAAAGAAATATTGTTAAATGTTGGTATTGACACTTACCCCACTTCTACCAAGATTCAGAAAATTTAATATGGTCTGCCAAGATCTGTCAGGCATCTTTGCACTCAACTTAACTAGAAGTTGGATCCAGTCTGGGACTTTCATGGTGTCTATGAAAGCCTCGTACACATCTTCATTTAACATGTACTTGAAGGCTTTCTTGAACCCGTTTTTCTCGGCAACAACAGAAAAGGCTGCTGAAATAGTTTGTCGTACAAAATCTCTGTCGTTGTCATCTCCAAAAGATAAGTTATACCCCAACACAACACCTAGGTCTTCGCTCAACAATGTCCTCCTTACGTCCTCGACCAAAGTCTTGGTTATTTCTTTAACCTTTTTAGCCTTAATTCTTGGACCTATGCTCGCTGATTCTGACAGTGTCTGCAGCAATTCTTGGTTGCTAGTCTTTTGCACAGGATCCGGACGATCACTACTGTATTCTTGAGGGGTTTCTGGCGGTGTGTCCATAGTAATACTTTTGGCGCCAAAATCTTTACGAAAAGCCTAAGTATCAACACATCGCAGTTTACGACTTAAATTACACTTCACTCCACAAGAAGTTGTCAAAAAACGTATGGTCTATTGTAATTCAAAATTTTTTTCCCTACGACAAAATTTAACGGTAACAAATTCTAGTCAAAAAGGATAAAAGAAAATTAAAGTTTCTTTGTTGTTCGGCAGACAAAAGACCATACAGTAGGATGTTGTCAAAGGATGGCTGGACCCCATCTAGACCTGCAAGGGGGGTGACAAGTCGTCCTTGGAATTCCTCGGAAGCTACGGAAATCCTAATAGGCATGCGAGTCCACCTGCACCTTTACCAGGATGTGCCAAACGTAGTTAGGTAGGTGCTTTCATCGTCTAGCTGCACATGCCAGAAGCCATTCTTTGAGTTGACTACTGTGAATAGTCGAGCATTAGCCAACTTAGGTAGTAGGCCATTAGTAACTGCCAAGGGATAATGGTTTCTCTTTAGTGCCATGTTCAGTGGCTTAGGGTCGATGCATAGCCGTATCTGGCCATTCCATTTAGTTGCCACTACCATGGAGGACGCCCTTTCGGTAGGACCTTCCACTGCTCCTAGCATACCCTTCCCATTGAAGCTTGAAATCACTTTTTCAAGTCTTTCTTTACAGCGTTCGCTTAGATCGCTCATTCACTGTGATGATCAACACATCTATCAGAATACCCTTAGCAGTAAGACGATCTAGTGCACGCTTCAACTGGCTCATATTACGCTATAGGAGTTATGCGTACTGGTACGGCGACAGGAGTAACATACTTACATACATCTACATTTCATACATCTACATATCACAACTATGAAACAAATGAGCAATATATGAATATAAAAAATATATGAAATATTTTAAAAAAGCCCCGAATAATTAGTTTTGCATAAAGGTGTAAAGTCTACTTCCGATGAGGGGGCTTTTGCTTTGTTGAGATGCATATAATTTTACACTTGAGAAATTGAATTCCATCTGCCATTGGTGTTGCCAGTGTTCTAACTTGTTACGATCATCTTGTATATAGTCGCACTCAGGATCATCCACAACAATACCGCATAGAAGAGTGTCATCTGCAAGGAGTTCAACTTTGGAGGTTAAACCATTAAGGAAATCGTTTACACATGTCAGAAATATTAGAGGACCTAACACAGTTCAAGTTATCTTTCGTTTCATTCAAGCAAACATTTATGGAAATGAAAGAAGAAAAAAAAAGAATATACACACAGAGATATGAAGTCACAGGCGTTTGTATGTAAATACCTTATTGCCAATAATAGTGAACGAACTTCTCGTTAACGGCCACGTTGACACAGGGGTTCAACCATGTGAGCGTATATAAAAATGAAGAAGAAAATGATGAAAACGACGAAATTGCAACTTTGTAATCATATATTTTCATGGGAAATTTATAATTGTGTACCGCTTTAGAAGATAGTAAGGCTTGTTCTAGCTTTCTTTTAAGGCTTTCCCAAAACGATGTTTTGTTAAGGTTGGGTGGCTGGCCCCTCATAACCATATGAACAACCGCTTCCGAAAACACACTGTAAGGAATTGTTTGCTCTGTAGCTACTTCGTAAAACTGTTAAAGAAATTAATGGGAAAAAAATCTTAAATAGTCTTAAATAGTTAATGAAGGGGACTAACTCCTTTCTATGTTCACGGCACGGAAAAATAGTCTAGAGCACTTACAACAAAAGTGTAGAGAACGCCAGCAACTCCCTTGTGCTATCTCGGCACAAAACTGACGAAACTTTGCCACGAATTGGTATTTGTAATGCAACCACTTGTCGGGGAACTAAAAAATAACCCATGCTACAAGAAAGCCCTGAATCAAGATGAATAACAAAATTAGTTTTTACAGGAAAGAAACTGTGTCATAGTCATAGTCATATTCATATTCAATAAGGAATACCTTGTTATTTTTGACAAGAGTGAGCAGATCCTTGTTTAGGACTGTCTCGTTATCAACGACGAAATCATAATCGGTTCGCTAATTGAATCTCATTGATCTACCTTGTATGCTGTAGAAAGGTCAGGGGTTAGAACATTTAGAAAACTCTACAACTCTAATAACATAATTATAGTTCTATGAGTGTGTAAATTCCACTGATTTAATTACCTTTCGCCTTCCTTGGAATTGGATGTCATTAGAATGCTGCCAGAAGGCGCAGATAAACCAGTTTTTAAGGAACCCTGTGTTAACCCGCTTTGAATTTGAAGAAGAAATTCTGCCAAGGAGTTTGTCATCGTTCGATCATCCAGTAGAGTTGTTAGAGTGGTGTTTGTCAGAAACGTAATTAATATCTTCCTGAGAATAAGCAATAAAAACTGCAGCTGTTATATACGTACATATATTAAACATGCATGGAAAACCCGCTGACTGTCTGGTCTCTAACAGAGAAGAAAAGTGGATGAGCATTCCTTTGAATACCCTGTGAGAGATAACAATTATTACAATTATAATGAGGCGAAGTAGTAAACTTTTTCTGTGCGCACCCAGCGCTCGACCAGCCAAAGTAAAGTGCGGCAGTCACATCAACTAGAGATATTTTGCAAAAAGCGTTTCATTAACCCATGGAACTTCATTAAGAGTACCAGATAAGCCTGCTAAACTCACCTGAAAGGTCTTTGCCATGGGCCTTTAAGTTGGACTTAATCAAACTATAGATCACGAAAGCAGTACTGAGCTGGAAAGGAATTGCGTTACATCCAAAGTTTGAACTCGGGGTTCTCTTTGATAAAAATCTAAATCTTCTTTGATCAGACAATGATGTAGTGGTGAATCAATATATTAATTTTATATATCAATAACATTTGTATGCTTTTGTCGTTTCTTTGGTTTCAAGTGTGCGGATCAGCATAGAAAATAAATTTAAGTGGCACAACAAGACTGAACTACTGTATATCTAGAGCTCGGAATAAGTTCACAACTTGAGGGTGTATTTATTGGTTGAGATGCATGTTCCTTTTTGCTATTGAAAATATAAACACTGTAGCGCAAACCATTGCATTGCAAATTGTACTTTGATAAACTTTGATTGGATTGTGGGAGACATTCAAATCACAAAACTTATTAATTGTTAGACAAAAATCGAAATGCTGTTTTTAATGAAGTACAGTTGTCATACCCTTCTATTATAGTCTCTTGATGCTTATTACCTGTATAACTCTCACTACATTGAACTTCATAATCAGTATCAAACACACTTAAGCGTGTAGGTAGTTCTGACTGCATGAGAAATGACTGTCTTGCCGATTGTGACAACCGAGTATACGACTCATTTCCAATGTCCATTATTTTTACGAGGTCATTTGGTGAATTTATTCCTTTAATATTATTAAAAATTAAAGAACATAAACTCATTGCAACACATTGTTGTCCTGCATTTTGACCAAAGATGAAACCATTTCCTTGGCTATATGGAGCTGTTTTAGTTTTCCTTGGTATCAATATGTGGCGTGTCATTAGGACCAGGATTCTTATCAATTTTATTGTACAGATGAGACTTACAGTAGGTCATCACGTTTGATTTGGTCTTATAAAGAGACATCGGTTTATACAAGAAATCAAATACGTATAACGAGTAGCTTTATTACATTTCAACCTTCGTCCTTGAGAAATATAAAACATCTGTCTACCAATTCCCTTACACTTAGAGACAAAATGCTTACTTCCAACCTTTACACAGTTGATATAATAATGCAACTTAGAAGATTTGGGAATATTTTTGCGTATTTGCTGATAAATAACCCATCTTAGCTTTCTATTCTTAGTTTTTAAGCGGCTTAGAAATTGTGTTGGTATTCGACTTGGTTCACGAGTGCGACGAGAGCGTATATGTCTATAATCATAATAAACAAACCTTGAATAACGAGACCTCGTATTACTTGTAATCTTTATTGTGACTTCTGCATCAGTTTATATGCTTACATGTACAGTCAAACAATTAGTTTTATCTAAGATATCACAATCGCTAAATGATGAAGTAACAACAGTTTGAGTGTAGTAATCTGTTTTGTACCCTAATACAGTTAATATTAATACTATCAAAACAGTAAAGCAAGAAATATTTCCTTGAATAAAAAATAATAAAATATTGAGAAAGAAGTGATCAGCTTGGGAAAGGCGGCTCCACTTTGAGAGTCACATGGCTTGCTGTAAACAATGATCGGCAGTCCTTTATGTTCTTCGCTTAAAGTACTTAAAATCTTCGTTTCTTCGCCGGTAGTACTTTGTTGATATTCATTAGTTGAGTCCTTTGTCGTTTCAGAGCCTGTATAAGTTAGATAAATATAATAATAAGATGTGTGTGATTTGAGCTTATTTAAAGAGGAGGTTGAATCCATACTGTACATCGGATCGCTCGCCATTGAATTTACACAGAGCACATGGTAGAATGTCACGTGAATGAGAAAGGTTGATCATACTACGCATGCCAGGGCACTTTTCTAATGCCTTATCGTACAAAGGACAATGCTGAAATGGTCTATTAGCCATATAATCATGCACTTGTTAATGCATTAAAAAATGCACTAACAGTAATCCGGGGATTTCCTCTGCTAATTCCCAGCAAAGCTTGCTCCAGGAAAGACAGAAAAATGCTTCCTTCTCTATATTCCATGTTGAAAATATAATAGGAAGCAAGCAATGCCAGGATAGCATCGATGATTCTTTTCTGAGGAATCACACAAAGAATCATTCCTTCGCAAACTATGTACAGATTGCCCATGTCAAACAACCCACCTACAGCAACTGCTTGAGGCTGTACATAACTTCCTATCTCCTCATCAATGGGGCTTTCTCGCTGAAAGATCAAAGGTATAAATATATTCAGATACAGCAAAAAAACTTAAGAAAGTGATGAGGTTTATCAGAAATAAAACATTTGAAAAATATATTCATGTACACTTGCGATTATATTTCTACTGGTTTTCTTTTAGATCCATAGTTTTACATTGCAATAATACATACCTAAAGAACAGTGAATACTTGGTCTTGGTGACGCTTCTTTCCCTTTCTAACCTTTAAGCACTCATTCAGGGTCATGAATGCAGCTCTGAACTGAAACTCTAATAATCACATAGTATGGAGAAAGGGATTAGAAATACTCTAAACTAGACAGGGAAACATACAGACATTCATCTTTATGTCAATCAACCAAACCTTTATTACATAATCTTATCCTTGAGAATATTACAAAAAAGGTAGCAACTGGAACATGGTAATGTAAAAGTTACTCAGAAATAACTAAAAAGCTAATCTAGCTGAGTAACTGCTTATATTATTTAACATAAAGATTGTTGGCAAATAAAGTTGTTGAGCAAAAATATAAGGACAAAGTGAATAACAAGTAAGTAAATAATGTTTAAGTGGAAATATAAATAATTAAATAATATGAAAATAATAGAAATAAATAAACAACAAACCAATACCAGATGAAGACTCAGTTGCTTTTTATGAAGCTAATAATCGTTATTTGGCTTTTGATTCAAACATCTTGATTGGAAGTCCCTTAAGATTTTCATCAAGTTCATTCCAAACAGAAGCTGCTGAAAAACGAATACTAAATTTACCATAATTTGTCCTTACGAAGTTAATATAATACGAGGATTTTGATGCAAGTCTAGTATTGTATTGATGTACACCTGAAATTTCTTTGAATTTCATCAAAAACTTTGGGAAGCAAATGATGATGATACTGATACATAAAAAGTGCATTTTGAAAATAAACTAGGTAAATTAATTTCAATAGCCCAAGTTCTTTAAATAAAGGTTGTGAATGATCATCTGGTTTAGAAAAGGTGATTATGCGTATGGCTTTTGTTGTAGAGTAACAATTGGTTTTAAATTAGATTGATAATTGTTGCCCCACAACAGCAAGCCATAGATTAAAAAAGGAAAAATTAAAGAATAATACAATTAAATCAACAGACTGCTGTTGACAAGGTGTCTGATTTTAGATAAGATTCCAATACCCCGATAAACCTTTTTCCCTAATTCATATATATGCTTTTTCCAGTTTAGATTTGAAGCTATGAACATCTTTATCAGCGAGAAACAAATTTGTGTCATCAGCAAATAAATGAAATTCTAAGATATTTGAACTTTTTGAAATATCATTAACATATGGTAAAAATAATAATGGACCTAGAGCAGATCCTTGTGGTACACCACATGAGATTGAATGATAATCAGAGTTGGTGCCCCTCAAAGACACAAACTGCTGCCTATTGCATAAATAATCTTATTGAAGTTAGACAATAATGAAATAGGCCTGTAATTGGAGATGGTATGAACAGAACCCTTCTTGGGAATGGGAATCACCTTTGCTATTTTAAATTGGTCAGGAACTCTACCTGCCGCAAAGGAATGATTGAAGATTATCTGTAATGGATATGATAAGACCACTTTCAAAGTTTTCAACAAACATGTTGGGATACTAAAAGGTCCACATGCCTTCGAAGAAATGAAAGTAGAAATAACATAGTTACTTCTTTTCTTGAGAAAATGCCGATAAAGTCTGTTTTTGTTACACATAGAAACGTTTAATCCAGCAGTGATCCAAGGCTTATGGTAAAATTTAGATTGTTTCCTAGACAAAGTCTTCAAGGGTACATGCCTATTAATAATACCAGGAACTCAAACATATGCGTCACATTTTGTGACCTATAAAATAAAGCAGACCAATCAATAGAATTAAATTCAGTGATCAAGGACTCTGCATTATAATTAGAAAAATCACGTTTATATATTTTTTCATGTCTAGATAAAGCATCTTAGTTGTTAATAATTAGGAAGTTTGGCAAGTGATCTGTTAAATCATATAATATATTGACACTAAATGATTGAAAATCAATTGAATTGAGAAAAATGTTATCTATCAAAGTAGCAGAATAATTTGTTACTCTAGTAGGTTTTAAAATATGGGGTTCAAAGAAATATGAGTTCACAGTATTAATGAATTCTTCAGTAGAAGAATGGTTTTCATAGCTTAATAGATCTATATTGATGTCACCAGCCATAACATAATTTCTTTATTTATGAATCTTGTCAATTAGATAGATTTGTCAAAAATGATTTTAGGTTAGAATTTGGATGTCTATATATAATACCACACAAGATATTGTTTAACTGACTTTCAAACTCTACCCATAGTATCTCACTCTCATCTGAGCAAGAACTAAGACCATGTCGTATCTGAAATTGAAAATCATTTCTTACATAGAAGCAGACTCCACCAGCTTTTTGTATCGAAATAACTTATCTCGCACCCTTCTGGTTGTGAACTTGACGATGATGGCAGGGGTAGCACGAGGTCCACTCGGATTAGATGGAATTGGTAATCTATGACTGATCGAGATATCAGCATCCTCGATTGGGATGTGTCCGTGTCTATAATTTGTCTATAATTTGCGATGCATTAGTAATATATAATAAAATAAATATTTAATTATTTCTTACTCGCCAATAATTAGTTGTAAAACTTTGAACAGATTTGACGACATTTTCTTAAATCATTATATAATCCAGCAGCAGCGAAGGAAAATGATCGTTGACCAGATTTTGAAGATATCTTATGTAAATGAATGTCTTCTGAATTACTCCTTCTAGTATTGTAATTATGAATCTCTGAATTACGATTAAATAAATTTCTTAGATATGAAGGACAGAAACCATTCAAGCAGCGGAAAACGGTTAGACACTTATGAAAAGCCCACCTCTCTGCTAAAGAAACCCAACCCAGTTATTTAAGTAAACTGACTGAACTACAATCCATAACCTTTATCTTGAGAATTATACGTGCACCACGTTTCTGAAGCCTCAAAAGACGACTTAAGCTAGTTTATCAGTGTTAGACCATACAACATCACTTTATTCATATAGAGGTTGAATTAGAGACTCATGAAGTTGTTTGCAGGTGTCCACGTTGATAAATTTTCTAATTCTACCCAGCAGACCTAATCAACGTGATGCCTTAGAAGCAATGTAATCAATAACCAGTAATCAAGTATAGTTACCACGAAAAGAAGAATTTGCATGCAAACAGAAACAAAAACAACTGTGTCATGTTTCCACTCTGCCAGGCATGCATTGATGCTTGGTAGTGTGCAGTGATAACTATTGTCATTTAGATGCAGCCCTTGAAGTTTGAAGTCTCAATTTGCCAATAAGGATTTGGACCAACTGTTGATCTTTTGGGTTCCTATTAGCCAGTATTACCCATTTGGAATCCAGTCGATCAAAGAGCTGAAATTGAAAACTATAAATTCTTTTTTTGATCTAGATTTTAGACTTAATTCTTCACTGTGACATCTTCTTGCATGAGAGCAGTCTCACGCTCCTTCATCAAATTTGAAAACTTGAGAAAGTTTGAGAAAGTTCTTATTAAGGGATTGGCCTTGGTAAACTGCCGCACAATCAAAAACACAGCGAATGCTTGTCGCTTCCATCGGTTGTCTTGCTGGGTGGGACCATTTCGGCATATCCGTTATCTATCATGCTCTTTATGTAGTCCTTGCGGTATTGGTATTTTCGTTTGGAGACTCGAATCTTCTCTTAAGCTGATCAAGGCCGCGTGCCACTGCTGCTTTGTCATCCGTTAGGGTAATTTTCGTCTCGTAATGGTAACGGTAGCTCGTAATGACCTTCTTCGGTTCTATGGATGCCTTCTGAAGCGATTTGCAAGAGTCGCCTGTCTTCCTTAGAGAGACTTTTAGTGGTGCTGGCCATGTGCTCCACGAAACCTAACTCGAACATCTTAGCTACAGCAATGGGATTAACGAGTTTCTTTTGCCAGCTTAATGATTGCGAATTGAACTACCCTTTCATCGCTGTTGCATGCCTCTCGCGCGATTATACGATTGCAGTTGGACAAGACCTCTTCATCCGTGGCCGCATCTGATGGGTTTGATGGTCCGACGATGCACCATCCGAGTATGGTCCGTATTGCCTATGGGTCGTTGCCCTTCCCTGTGATAATTTCTTTTGGTTTGATCGCTTTTGGCAGTTGGACCTGATAAGTATTCCGACCTCGAGGCTGTCGTCGACCGGCGGGATTCTATCTCTAATGCGCCGCAGGTGCTGCCACTTATCCGCTACATCCGGGCTTGGTATCTGTCTCTTTTCGAAGGGATCGCGTCTCTAGCATACGCCTTGGGGAGTTCGACTGTGGCGCGTCTGTCGGCATTCCACGATAAGGCCATCCAGCTGGGTGACTTGGATGACTTAGTTTCCGTGCATGGTACTCAGATTTCGGTTGGTTTCCGCTCCCTTTAGATCCTGCTTGTTCTTCATTTGGTTCGTTACAAAAGTCGTGTCACTCGCGTCGTAAGTCGTAAGGGCGTAAGTCTTTACTTCAGTATTCAGGTCGTCCTTGTGGTTCAACACTACTGGAACAATTCTGCATAAGGTGGTTGTGTATGTACCGACGGAATCGTGTGTTAACACTCGTTGCGTTCGAGTGCGCGGATTCGGCTTCAGGAGAGGATTGCGAGGGTTTCGATTGACTGCTTGGTTGTCCAGTGGCGGATATCTTCTGCTCGTCACGTGACTTCGTTCTTGGTGTGGATCCATGTAACAAGGTATGATGTCATTTGCCGCATTCGCCACTGGTTGATTTGGAAGGGCAGTCCGCAGACACGTGACCAGATTTGAAACATCTAAAACACAAGCGCTTCTCTGTTACAAGCTTAAACCTTGTGTCAGCGTTAGCTTTGTTGAGAGTGTCGCACTTTGCTATCGCGTGTTTCCCGTCGCAGATGACACACATCGGCTCGTACGTTGCTGCTGCAGGTAGAGGTAGTCGCTGTTCATACTGCTTCGCCTTTGTGGTGCTCGTAGCTAGGGACTGGCTTGGACGAGCTCCACTTTGCGGTCTAGACCCAGCGCCACGGTTATCTTGCGTAAGCGGAACGTTCTTTCGTCGTTCTCTTTTCAACATTTCCGCGGAGAAAATCGGATTGTTGGCGAGCCCTGCCTCTAGTTTTAGGAACTTAGCCAGGTCTTCGAATTCCACTATTCTGTCCTCCTTACTTAGCTTGTCACGAGCTACCCTGCGAGTCTCCTTTTAACTCCTCTTCTACGGGCGAGAGAAGTAAAGCAGACTCTGTGAAAAATCGTGTAGAATGTTATTTGAGCATGCGCAGTGGTTGCTAAGAAACTAACTCGTTCACAAGCTCACTCGTTTTATAAATGGTTTCTGGTTCCAGTCCGAACACGATTGACGCTTCAAAACAAAACAGTGACCTTACGCGCGCTTAAAAACTGGTTTAAACCCGTATGAAACGTGAAATTATGCATCTCATTATCCAGATTCTTGGATAACGGCACTAAAAAAGAAATACACGATTTCTGCAGAGTCTTCTTTCCTTCTCTCGCCCGTAGAGGAGTTAGGAGGAGACTGCTCGCAGAGTAGTCGATGGATTGGAGGGTCTTTGCCTCGTCGAGCTAGGACATCGACTTCATCGTTTTCATAGCTTCCAGGCAGCGAACAAGCGAACAAAAATCAACAAAAATCTTGTAGCTCTTTGCTGTCACTGTATTTGACCTGCTTCCGCTCTAATATCTTCATTTTGTAATCATCTGCGACTACCAGGGGGTTACCGAAACGCTGCTTGAGAAGCTTTCGAGCCCTTCTGTAGGCGGTATCTGAATTAGTTGCTAAGAAACCGCTGATGGCCTCGTTCACTTGGCACGTCGTGAATTTCTCCTAGAAAAGCAATCGATCCTTGTCGTCGGAAACGTTAGCCAATTTTAATTTGAGGACAAAGGAGGGGATGTTCGGATTCATTTCCCGTTTGACGTTTTGCGTGCTGTCCCTCTTGATCTTATCGATTTCATCGTAGTTGCCTTCATCTAGAATATTTTTGTAAGCGTTTTCTTTGGCTTTAGCAAGAGCGAGCCTTTTTTCTAACTCTAGGCGCTTGAGTTCTCTTTCTCGTTCGAGATATTCGATTTGGACCTGGAATTGAGCTGCCTCGGCTGCGGCTTCGGCTCTTGCCTGGGAAACGGAGTGCATGGACGAGGATAGAGAGCCATTGGAAGCTCTACTTTTGACATTGATTATACATTGACTTTCGTTCGTACATCTCAGATATCATACCAATGATATGACTCTTCTTAAAGAAAAAAAAAAGGATGGCTAACGGATATTAAGCTGTAAACTTGATGAATCTCTTCTGGTGCTATTTTTTTCGCTGCATAGATATATTGTACCATTTGCTGCTGATGGCGAACTGCTGGAATGACCACAGAATTTATATTCGTCATCGCTGGCTAATGCTTCCTGGATAACTTTGTGATCTTGTTGGACAAATGCCTTTACACTGTCTATGAAAGTTGTTAAATCTACAACCTTGTGCAATGTCCAGTTGCTGGGCTATTGAATTGGCGTGTAAATTTATTAACTTCGTCACTTTCATACACTTGTAATTCAGCTTGAGCTCTTTCAGCATGGTTATACGCTTTTAAAACAGCCATTCTTTCCTTGAGTACTACCATTTCCTCTTATTTCCTAGCTTATTTTCGTCTTCTAACTGGTTTAATATCACTTTGGCGACTTCAGAAGAGGCTTTGGCTCTCAGTTTGTCACTGGATGTACTTCTTCCCGATGACCCTGCACAGCTTACCGAGTCACGCACAGCTAGATCACCATCATCATTATTTGACAAAGAATGCTTCATTTTAACTATCTACAACGGGTACAATCTGTGTAGACGTCAATACACAAATATATAAATAGTAGTGAATCAATCGTTAAATCGTTAACAATCAATGTAACACCATCTTCATCTAACTCACAAATACAACGCACTTTACACTTGAACTAAAAAACCAAATTTATTATCTTATAACGAACAACTTCTCTTTATACCAGAACTATCGGTAAGGTGACGTGATGTAACGTGAAGTGACGTGGTTCACTACAACACAAAGCAGGAAAACTATATTTCAATAAAATTACAAACTGAAGAATTGTCCCTACACATCTGGATGTGCAAGAGGAATTGGGACACAATTCGAAGCTAAGAATATCTTTCAGGTTAATCTCTCATGTTCTCTCCACAACAAGCACAAGCAGTCGTCCAAAGAGTGCTCGATCAGCATTCATAGTGATGAGTTCTTCACGAGTGCCTTTCAGAGAAATCTTCCGCCGAGTAGTACTAAGTCTCAATTTTCAGCTTGGTAAGAGGATCAAAAAACTAACTTGATTGGTTGAAGTTGAATATGAAGTTGTGCATACTACTTTTTCCGATCCTAGATGAATTTACCAGACGATTTTCAACTTGTTCGTCGAGTGCCATATTTGACCAAACATGACCAAAGGGCTGTTGTGAGCTACTCACGCTATGGTTACCAGCTTTGAACTACGAATACACTTCTGTGTGATCTTCCTGTAGCCCGCCATAACGAGCTTCATAGTACTTTGAAAAACAGGCCTCCTGCTGATGTCCGTTCCCTGAGAGGACCAACATCGGCAGGGGTCAAACAGAAAGTGCGTTTCATGAATTAGGGCGTAGGTGTTGGTTTTTACACTTCGAGCGTAACCTTTTGAGTATTGAATGTCAGCAAATGCGATTAAATCTTATCAATGTTTTTATTCAAAACATTATGGCAACACAAAGTTTATAACCTCTCCTTGCAATTAGCTTGTTTACAATTTTTCTGTGAACAGTTTTGAATATTCTAAACATTGTTCTCGACTCGTGTAGGAATGTTATTTTAAACGTATGGTGTTTGAAGTATTTTGAAAAGTTATTTCTCAGCTTTTTGTTACATGGTGTAACTTAAAACATTATTGTGACCATAGTTAATAGAGAGGACCTCTGTTGTGACTGAACATTAGCGAGTAAAGTATTTGCGTGCTTAGTTTTCTAATGAATTCGGGCATCAGTCCTTCGTCAAAGTTGAAAGCAAAATAATCCGTTTGCATCGACGATTTACTCTCTAGTTCGGTCACGAGAGCTAGAATATCTTAGATATGGACAACTCAGAAAAGCTTTTGAATGCATATGAAACGGAAAAATTTTAATCTTAATGTGTAGTTTATTGGCATTAATAAGAATATCACGGTTAAATTTGTTATTAAAAAATATTTCTCTAGAAATTCAAGAAAATTTAGCACAAGTGGTGACGTCATTTTGTTTACAAGTCTCCAGTTTTAGTTGCAAATACACGAAATATGTTTGAATGTAGAATAGATATAGAAATATGCTTTTGAAACTAATTTCATTACGATATATTGATTATTACTTACAAACTATACATTTTGGACGATGAAATATTTTCGTGTCATATACACTTTAAGTAAAAACGAAAAATAAGATACGTGTGGAAAAACTAAATTCTAAAAAGCTCATACATTCAGTCAAATTCCGTCATTTTTGCCCTATTTATTCGCATTTATAAAAGTCTTATATTCATCGCCCATGTAGCAATAATGTAAAATACAGCCTCTATTAATAACTACCCTTCCCAAAATCTGTTTAATAAAGCTCAGCGCAACGTGGCCTTGCTTCAACGGAAGGCGAAAGACATAGTGTGACTAAATGAGGAAGCTCCTCAAACTTACATTTTAGATATATTTGCTCGACGATTTTAGCGAAGCTAAAAATGTCACTCGCGACGGACTGTCCCGCGCGTCCCTCAGCGATTTCGGGAGCGATGTGCGGATACTTTTTCTTGTATCTAACTTGTTCTTCAAGAGATAAGGTCTTGGGTCCCATTGGATTCGAAATTGGTCGGCTTTTGCCAAAGTCGATTATTACCGGTGTGAGAACGGTACCCCGTTTGTCTAACAAAACATTGTTCGATTTTAGATCGTTATGTAGAAATCCAACACTGTGTATATGTTGCAAAGCCTCGGCTGTCTTAATCATGATCGCATCCCATTCGCGTTTCTTCGCTACCAGTTTGGAGTGCAGAGCGAAGGAGTGTGAGGCTATCACATCCATTACCATGGAACTGTAGCACCAGTCTGTATGGGGTTCTTTTGCTACAAATACCAAACAGCAGTGGCAGACGTGGATGATCACCAAGCTTAGTGATGATGTTCGCCTCATTCAGAAGCTCATTGTGCGTGCGTTTTTTTGCGTCTTCTTTCGTTTCTTGATCGCTGCTGTGGATTTGAAGTTCCTTGACCACGACAGTTATGCCTCTGTAAAACGCCAGAAAACACGAACCATAACTGCCGCTGCCCATATGCTTCTTGGTACGCACAATGTGGTTGGAATTTATCTCGTTAACTGCAACGTCTTTAGTAGGGAGTCGGAGTTTCTTCTTCGGCGGTTCTGGCGCATGTGGCTCCTCCCCCTGTTCCTCTAGAACTTTGGAATCATTAGCTCGCATGGCTATCAACTGTTCTGCTCTTTCCTCAATTCTTCTCTCTCTATCTTTCCTTCTCTCTTCTGCCTCTTTTTCTCTCTTTCTCTGCAGCCATCTTTGTCGTTTTGCCTTTCTTCTATTTTTATGGTTCATCGTCGTCTTTCACTCAAATCCAAAACAGTATGACCTAGAGTTAGACCGACGCACGTTGGCGAATGACTCGACATCCGTTTCAGCAACTAGAGTAATGGGAGCTTTGGATTTGTTTAGGGAGAAAACATTTTTCAATCAGGATGTAATAGCTTTGATTCATTATTTTCTCCTAAACTAACTTATTTTGCTTTGGTAAAAGTATATAAAAACCGAACTTTGACCTTTAAAGAATTCAGTAAGACTTGTCCAAGTTAACCTAACAATTTTTCTAATTCAACCACATTTACGTGGCATATATATTTTCAAGTTCGGCGATATTCTCAACACTTATTGTTGTTTCCGTAAAGTGTTATTCGTGACTGACCAAACAGAAATTCTCCACGTCTCAAGATGGCATCAACTTTCCTTGTCCGATGTTCATTCTGCCCTAAATCATTCCGTTCAAGAAGATCTGCAGAGACGCATGTCGTACAGCGTCACCCGGGTGAAGATCTGCCACTACTGTTATCATTTAGGCTTGATGATAAGGAGGCATTGTTGCCAAGCCAACAACGTATCAAAAACAACATAAGATATCAACATTACCTGGAATGGTTAGGAGATTTAGTGGAAGGATTAAATTCAGCGCATATCCCGAAAGCTCCTGGTCAGTAACTTTGAGATCAATTTTCATTAGTCGATAAAATATTTAAATACTAATGTCGGCTAAGGCCAGGTATTTATTATCACGGAGGAATCCCTCTGAAGAGCAAATGCTAAATCTTAACTGCTTTTTTCTTGACTGCATAAAAAATGAACCTCCTCTTGAAAATTGTAGAATTCCTGTTCCTATTTATTGTAGTATAAAATATTTCACTCCCTTTTGACCGAGTAGAAATTTAATGAGCACTCTTGGATTCCTCCAGCCCGACCACCCCTTCCTAAAAAAATGAATCTCTAGCTGTGAAAGAATAAGTGCTCAGTATATATTTTTTGTCAGTATTATACTAAAAAACTTTCTCCTGTGTTCATTTTATTACTATTTTATTTAGTGTACTAGCCGACCATATTCTACAACAGGAAGCCAAACTGGCACTAGCATCATCATATTTTTCTTTACTTACAATGCATTTTATTTCAGCCAAATGGTACCAAGTTACCATGACAAGTGTGCCTCTTACATATCTTGAGCACTTGCTTCACAACATTCAAAGTGCCACAGTAAACAAGTGTTAAAGAAGTGAAACACATGAAGCCTCCCATGTGGAAAGAAAGAGTACAAAAAGTGTCCTACAAGACCTACTCTCTAGGAGATGTTCAAAGGGCCTTCAATGAACAACATAGAGTGCCATTGAAATTATCGAAATCATTTAATGGTACAAGGGAAATTGCAGAAAGAGAAGAACTATTTGGACGCGAGGCTTTAGAGGCCGCTAAAATGGGAAGGCTAGCACAGAATGTTACCATGAAAACAGAGATCATTATTGATGAAGGAAAAGGAAGACTTACAAGAGAATGTCAATTGATATGGTGGCTATTATATGACAATTCAAGAAATGGAAATTTGACTGTGAGACTCTTTATAGGGAAGATTCATATTTAGCTTTTGATTACTCTTGATACTGAAATTAATATATGGAGAAAAAAATTGTGATTATTTTTATGAGCAATATTATCTACAATCAGTTATATACAAACTAGATGCCCAATGAGACACCCGGAGAGAAACTCTCACAGAATAACAGCCTTGTGATAGGCCAAGCTACTCTGCTGTCTCAAGGCACTGAAATTAAAATAAAGAAAACAATTAGTGATTATGTTTAAGAGCAATATTATATACAATCAGTTATATACAAACTAGATGCCCAATGAGACACCCGGAGAGAAACTCTCACAGAATAACAGCCTTGTGATAGGCCAAGCTACTCTGCTGTCTCAAGGCACTGAAATTGAAATAAAGAAAACAATTAGTGATTATGTTTATGAGCAATATTATATACAATCAGTTATATACAAACTAGATGCCCAATGAGACACCCGGAGAGAAACTCTCACAGAATAACAGCCTTGTGATAGGCCAAGCTACTCTGCTGTCTCAAGGCACTGAAATTGAAATAAAGAAAACAATTAGTGATTATGTTTATGAGCAATATTATATACAATCAGTTATATACAAACTAGATGCCCAATGAGACACCCGGAGAGAAACTCTCACAGAATAACAGCCTTGTGATAGGCCAAGCTACTCTGCTGTCTCAAGGCACTGAAATTGAAATAAAGGGGGACAAAATCAGTGATTAAACCCAAAAGAAAATCTCACTGAATAACAGCCCACAGTCAAGGATTTAAGCTAAGTCTTACTCCAATGAACAATTTTAAGGCAAAGGTTCTTGCGCTCACTCCTAATGTTGTTAAAGGTCCAGCTAAATTTTGAAACTTCTGTACTCATGATAAAGTCTCTTGCGGACAGTATCACTCCCACACCACAACTTCCAGTGCCTTGTGTGGTGCCTGTCATCTGCAAAGGCATGCCAAATCTTTCAAAATTAGTTTTCTGGTTCCAAAACTTTGTAGAAAGCTTTTTGTCATTAGGTCTGACCCTGTATGTGAAATCAAGAAGCTGCTGTACTTCTGGCAATAGACTTCTTCTAGGCTGCCATTTCATCCCATCATCAAACAAAAGTCTATCATTCATGAGATCAACAACCACAAGTCCCCAGTGGCATTCATTCATGTGAACAGGAACAAGCACAAGGCGTACGCTATCATTTGGATGGATTGTACTTTCAGTGATGGACTTAACTACCTGATCTAGTACAAATTTGTCATTGTTACTACCCAGCCAGGTGAATGCTTCTGATGGAAGGTAAATTACTTGCTTGTTAGCCTGATCTTTTACGTATCTCAAAATTACACAGTTTATTAAGAAATTATCCAGATATCTTTCATTTACTAGTGTTGCAAATGATTGCACATCGATCGACTTTGCACCAACAGTCAAAATGGTAGCTGTCATGTTCCTCTCCCATAAACTTTTATTGATGCTTTCAATTTCAGGACAAGAAAGATCATCCACGTTTTCCAACCAATTCCTTTCTTCATTGATCATATGCCTAGTTTTAGCAATTTGGCAGTACTTGTGGAGGACCTCAATGTCAGTAGAAGTGAACATTCCAGTGCTTCCTATTTTAACTGATGTGGGTCTTTTTCCTCTACGTGCTTTCCTCGCGACTTCTTCAGCCCAAATAACTGCACATTCTGGAGGTCTTTGGGTCAGATTGAATGGATTGGTTAGATCTTTGCAATCACCATAGATTCCTTTGACATCCTTTTTGCTTATAGAGGATGTAATTAATTCAGGGATATCGATATCAGCAAACTGTTGGCGTGTTAAAGATAATGACAAGCAATTGGCACGAGGATGTGACTGTAATGGTTTAGCACTGCATGGGTAAGTAAGATCAACAACTGGACATGTGTCATTTTTACATTGACCTGTACTATTTATAGAACCTTGAGGACTAGCCTTTGGGCTGCTGGAGGCTTGAGGACCTTGAGGACTACCCGTTGGGCTGGAGGCTTGAGGACTACCCGTTGGGCTGGAGTCTTGAGGACCTTGAGGACTAGTCGTTGGGCTGCTGGAGGCTTGAGGACTAGCCATTGGGCTTGAGGCTTGAGGACTAGCCGTTGAGCTGGAGGCTTGAGGACTACCCGTTGGGCTGGAGGCTTGAGGGCCTTGTCTTGTCTTTGGGCACGAGGTTTTCTCGATCTCGAATATGAGGGATTTCTTAGCCTTTGGTTTTTTATTCCAAACTTTCTCGCTGCTGTAGTTGGCAGAATCCTCAAGGTCATCTTCCCAATCAGGGTGACAGTATTTGTAGCTTTCTCTGGGGTCACTAGCCACCTTTGTCCCATGGTCCTTGTCATAATTATATTCTAGGTAATGTTTACCAAATATTTTTTCAAAAAGTTCATCCATTGTTAGAATCCAGATTTGGTCATCTTTTGACCAACCAGCAGTCTTATTCCTCCACCCACATCCTCGGTGGTAAAAATTTGTCTTTCCTATACAATTAATTTGAAAATTGACATTTCACTATTGATAACTGATTTATAGCATTCTGTGTCTAATAATTATTAATCATTGTCTTCAAAAACTTTGTCCCTTATGAACATAGTAAATAGTGAGATAGGAATTACTGTAACTAAAAGAATAATCTGAAAATAATTGTATTAAATAATTAAACCCATGTGAAAACGATGCTCAAGGCATTTAGAAGATCTTCAGCATTTCTAAGAATAACTTCAGCATTATTGCACTGTTTGTTTGCTCATTAAATCAAGATTCATGAAATTCAGATTCTGCTGTTAATTAATTTCTATTTCAACAATTACAAACTTCATGTGGGACAAAGGTTTTGAAAACAGATTTATGTCATAATTTAATGGGCAGCTGAAGCCCATCATTGTTACCTCCAGCAATGCACTCCTTAGCTTTAACAAACTGTAATCGTAAAGACAGTATATCCTCTGCGAGCACATGTGTCAATATCTGGTTTACTAGAAAATAAAATTCACAAGATTTTGAGACTTTCTTGATCATAATCAATAAGTACCATTAAGTACTTAACCGTCAACACCACCACTACTATTAAAAGTAATGATAATAATTAAAAAAAAAATGATAACAATGTAGAAGTTAAACAAATACCTGATTTACTCCCTCCAGCTTGGTCATGGTTCGTGGCCCGTGAATATAAAGCACGGTGTACTTTGTGTGCTGCTTCAAATCCTTGATTTGAATAGTTGACAAGTGACCGATGCTGTCGAAGTAACATTGCGCTGTGGTCAACTGTGTAATGGATGTAGTCCCCTGCACCAAGAGAGACTCCAAATAAGTGTCTCAGCTGTCTCCCCCAAATGTTGCACTGAAAAATTGAGATGAGATAAGATAGAAGGTCCTTATTAAATTTTTCTTTATCAAATAGCCATATGTGTGAGTGTGGACCTATCATTGCATAGGATAAGGGCAATTATATAATAACTTAGACTGTGGGGGAAATAACAGTAACATTTACAACATGAGCAGCCATGTTGTATGAGATTTACAACATGACCTAAATGTTTTGAACTTGTTTGACAATGTCTAAGTAAATGATTTTATTCACATTAAAAATGTTAAAAACTTAGGTTTTGCGGAGAAAATCCAAGTTAAAGTTTACGGAAATTGAATCAGAATTTACAGCACTCTTCAGAGTCATGAATTTCTATTGTTTAAATAATATTTATACTCTTTATACCTTAACATCAAAAATATCTATCTTCCTCATCTTCATCATCCTCATACACATTTTTCCTCATGACAAAGTCAATAATTTGCCAACCTTCAAAGACCTCAAGAGAAATCAAATGAAAGTGTTAAAATATTATTTCGAAGTAATATAGCCATTAGCTAATTACTTCTAGTACATACATTGGGTTGAGTATTTAAGTTCATACAGTAGTTTGGATGTTTGGGAAGCTAGAGGAAATTCCTAAGGAAGACTTTAATAGAGTGCATGGTTATAAAACTCTGAAACAACTACTAACTTATAATTCAGTGCAATAATAATATAGTTATCAACCATTTTTAGTCAATGACAAACTAAGCTTTCACAGGCAGGAGGAAAACAAAAAAACACAAAGAAAGCTAGATAGGCTGCTATTGCTGTTTGCACTGCAGTTCTGCTTCAATGATAGTATTAGTTTGTACAAAATAGTGCAATTAGACGATGCATATTAATTAGTTAAGTTTAACAGTTTTATGGTGTGCATTCTAGTATTTCTTTAAGTTTCAAGGAAATCAAGTAGATCAAATGGGGACAATTTCAATAAAAAATTATTTTTGAGTATATTGTCACCTTTTTGAAACAGTCAATTTGTAATTCTGCAGCAAATTCAGCCACTGAGGACACTTTGTTTTCTGTTTTCCTTTGCTGTCTCTTCTTTTGCTTCTTTTTGGGAGGTGAACTTAAAGGCACATTATTTTCCATCTCAAGAAAACGATCTTCCACATCTTTCAACCATGCCTTCCAAGAAAGCATCTCTGTTTCTATGAATGCTTTAAATGCTACAAAAAAGAAAAAATAGCCTTTTTCATTCAAAATTGTTATCTCTGATTAGAAAATAAACCTTATGATGTCTTCAATCATGTTATTGGATCTTAAGAATATCAAGGGAAATTGGTTACCTGCAAAGTACAAAAAGGATACAAGTTTGGGATAGTTTGGTTTTATACAACACAACACAATCTAAATGTGGCACATACCGATGTTTTCCTTCAGCAGAATTTCCTCTTGTCTGGTACCATAATCTCTTCTGAGTGTCCCCTTTTCAGCAATTTCTTCTAAATACTGGTAAAGATAAGATTAAGCATTAACATAATTTCTTATATTTAATAATATAATATCATGATAATGATCTGATGAGGATGACTTAATGACAATTAAATTAAATTTATTTAATGGTATTTAGTACAAGACTTTTCAATTACCTTCACAACTGAATCTGCAAATGAAACAAACTTGAGGATGACATATTTTGCAGAGCCACTGACTTCACTGTAATGTAGTGCTACCTTCTCCACAGGCAAAGATTGAGAAACAATATCTTCATAATTATCAAGGTATGCTTTGGCTGTTGATCCTGTATCAAAAATTGAAAATACACTTTTGAACATTATTATTCAATATTTTATGTGGATGAGCAACTTAAAAAATACTAGATTTACCTGAAAAGGATTTTACGACTACATTACTTTTTGAAACAGCAGTCGTTTGACCTTCCTTTTTTTTAATCATTATTCGGTTATTCGTTTCCCCTGGATGCTTCAGGACCATAGTCTGCCAGTGCTTCATTGCATTCTTCAAGAGTACCACATCTGTGGGCAAATAGCCCCAGACTTCCCAGCAACTGCTCAGTATTTCGCATTTCACAATGCAAAGAGCAGAGTGGAATGTTTGCCAACTCTTCATCAAACAGAAATGTCAAATCGTCATGAAAACCTGTCCATCTAAAAACCACAAACAAATAATTGATGAATCAATAAATAAATGATTTGAACATAATGGTAGTCCAATATTCTAGACAATTTTTAACTGCTGTCCTTCAGTTCAATGCTTTTCACTTCACTTGAGTCTGTGATAAGTAGACCCTTTAGGTCAAGGGTTACTTTAGGAAACAAAAGATTTTACTTAACTTTTCAATGCTTTATAGACTTTTTTTTAATATAAATTAATTTGTTAAAAAGTTTATATTTACAATACATAATTTATTATAACCTTTTGAGAAAAGGTATTTTTTCGAACCTTTGAATTTAACTTTGTAAAGTTTGCCATCCACTAGAAGACCATTGTTCTTAATTTCTCTCTTTTCATTGTTAAGTCTTAACAGCAATGTCTTGATCTTTTCTCTGTTGAAATATATGGTATGTATGGTAGTTCATGCTTTTCTTATTTAATTTGGGAATAATTTTGAAAACAAAGAACTACAAACTTTCCCCAATGTTTATTGAACATTGATATTACATTGTATATAATGACCAAATTATATAATACTCAATAAAAGTTTTTTAGGTTTTAATACAGCTTACTTAATGTAATACTCAGTCTCTTCTCTACAATTTGCAATAGCAAGTGGATGCACAGACAAAGAGCTCTGGCTCCCCTTCGTAGCAGAAGCAAGGCTAATAGGTACAATGCCTACTGAAATTTGATCACGTCCTGCAAAAAGAAGGAATATAACAATATATTTGCGTACCTTAACTTAAATATTTTTTGTACAGGCAACTATTATAACAAAAAGGTAAAGAGTTGAATTAATCATTATCATCTGTTACTTAGATGCTTTTTCACATAACACTGTATTTAATGATATTGATTAATACTCAATCAGTTATAATTTTGAAACTCAGTTTGGAAAAACGTAGAGTGACACCAATAAGAATAATTAAAGTTTGAAATTTTTTTTTTAAGTACTGACCTCCAAGTGGTCTACCATCAAGTTTCAGGTTGAACTCCATGTGTTCTGGTGCACACTGGTGCAACCTACTCTCTCTAAAAGCCCATACCAAAACCATTGGCAGGCTTACACTGTAACCTCTAAGATCTGCAGGCAGCTGGGATATGTCAAATATCTCCCTTGTTATGTCAAACACCAGGGACTTCTTGGCTCTAATGGCATTGCTTGATAGCAAAATTCCTGCATCTGTGGCTTTCTACAAAAATTATTCATATGATTAATGCGCCTATCAGCGGCCTTCTCTAGGCCAACCAGGGGGATTTCTAAAATACTAGAAACAATCTTCACTATTTGCCCTTGGGGCAATTTTGCCTTGCAAACCACCTTGTAATGCCCCACACATCTGGGTTTTTTTGTGTGAATGTACCTAAGTTTTTCCCTGCGAGCAGAGTCTCTTTTAATTTAAGAGACTTTGCTCGCAGGGTACCTAAGTTTTTGTTTACACTTGTCTGATTATGCTTGTCTCAACATTCGTGACTATAATAATATCACAAATATTATTCTTCATTAAAAAGGATTAGAATGTGAACAGTTACATTATACTATTAGCAATATTGTAATTGATAGCACATTATAAGCAAAAGTCAAATCATTCCTTACCCCACTTCTAACAAGGTTTAAGAGGTTCAGCATCGTTTGCCAAGATTGGTCAGGCATCTTGATACTGAGCTTGACAAGCAGTTGAACTCAATCAGGGACTTTCATAGTGTCTATGAAGGCACTATACACTGGCTGGCTGAGCATTTCTTTAAAGGCTTTCCTGAAGCCACCCTCCTTGGCAACGATAGACAAGGCAATGGAAAGACTTTCCTGAACAAAATTGTTATCGTTCTCGTCTCCAAAAGAAAAACTGTAGCCAAGTACGGCACCGAGGTTATCTTCACCCAATCGATTTTTCACATCATCGCATAACGCTCTTGCAATTTCACTACCTTTTTTTGCCAGAAGTCGCGGTCCTAACGAACTAACCTCCAACTTTTTTAGTGAATCAGTCTCTGGAAGGAGAGCATGTACCGTTCCACTGCCATGAGGGGTTCCTGGTGGGGTATCTACCCTAATGTTTTTGGCGCCATTTTTTCCCCGCCATAATATTATCATTGCTAACGAAAGAGTTAATATGATTTTTGAGCTCTAAAAAAACATTTGATTTTATAAAACTGTTCTTTTCGATTTTTGATCGTAGGCTTGTCGCAAGCAGGCCAAATGAGGTAGCAACTACCACTATGTCTTTCTTCTTCGACCGAAATATATAAATGGGAGCATTCTTCACGTCTTGAGTCTCCAACTCTCCGATCGAAACTTCCAAGATCTCACCAGAAAAAAACTTGGCAATGTCGCTGTTCAAAAATGTTTCTTTTCTGCCATTTGGCATCAAGCTGTTTGGAACAGCGTACCAAACTTTCAAGGAGTCCAGCGAAGGACCGAACACACGAGTCAACTTAAACCGGTGCTCTGCCTCGTCCTCCATCGTAAAATTAAATTTAAGCGCCAAAACATCATATTTATACTGAAGGGTTAAATTAACTATTAACTTGTGACGAAAGTACTGAAGATCTATTTGATCCTCCATTGGAAAATTCCAAAAAGATTACATGTACATGTACATATCCACCATATTGAAAGAATGACAAAAGGATCCCACCTCTTCAAGGTTACAGACTCTTCCACAGTCCGCGCTCGGCCGCAAAGGCAGCTTACTAAGTTAGAAGCCTGTTTGCGGAAAAACTATACGTACGAAATAAAGTTCCTTACACAGTTTTTCTTCGTAACAGCAGAATCAGATAGGTTAATGCAGTAAAAAATACAACAACTTACTATGGTTTTATCGATTCATTTCAAAGGTTCGGCAATGCTCTGAATTGTAAAGTTAGAGAAGTGGCGTGGTACAAATAAAAAGGCATAAAGTTATCAGAGCGGCCTTCTGCGAGACAGCAATGTTTGAAAAACAACTCCAGAAACTTTTGTTTTATTAGAAAGTAAGTGTATGGCATAGTTAGAAATCATCGATGTGACCTACTAATGGGATAAAGGGGATTAACTATAACAACTGAAGGATTGTTTTATTGGATTAACTCCGTAGTCATGACAATTCAAGATTTTGAACATCTCCCGCGGACAATTTTCAAAGTACCATGAAGCTCATTGAATGCATGTCCGCCAGGTATATATGGAGCCATCTTGCATAATTTATCCTGTCCATGGCGTAGAAATATGACATCATTGCTACATGGTGCCATATTTATGTTGAAAATTCCTCCAGATATTGTATTTCCATAAAACATCGTTTGAAGTTGGTTTTCTTGGACTGAGGATGTTGATGAGCTTGCTTGATAGAAATGTTGTGCTTCGGCTGTGTGAAACTCTGATCGTTGTGCGACTGAACACTCGCGGTTTGTTGTACTTGAACTCAGAATGTTTGAAATATTTTCCATTTGTCGCTCTCGGAGACTGCTGTAATTATTTACTGACTGCAAGTTTCGGTGTCCAGTTATTTGAATGATCTGGTTTGGGGGGACATTACTATCCTGTAATTTTTGCACTAGCGTCTTTCGTCCAGCATGGTTTGTTTTGCGGGGAATTCCACCAGCGTCGCACATGTCTTTCAACATGCTGTTCAATTTATTTACTCCCACGGGCTGTGCTTTAAACCGATTGCTTTCACTATTTTTGCCTTGAATAGATGTTTTGAAGTAGTTGCAAGAGATAAAATGGAGCATCAGGTTTCAACATTATTTCTGGCCGCTTGTCTCGGTAAAGTTTGTATATGTTCACTGGATCTCGCTCGGCTGTGACTTGTTTGTTTTCATACATTCTGGGTTTCACTGTCCTGACATTCCTAGGATCATCACCGTGTCTTGTTTTTGTTTGTCTCTCTGAAAGGACAAGATATTTTTTCCCCTGACTATCAGTCTCTAAAGCAACGTCGCCTCAACACAAGCTTCTCTGTTATGTACAACCTCTGAGACCGAAGTGAATCATGTTATTCAGCCAGACTGATTCAACAACGCTTGTGGAGAACTGGCTCCCAAAACATTCTTTTGAAAAAGAATATTAATCTCCTCGTCTGTTAAAGCAGTTGTTGCGTTGGGTTTGCTTCCTCGACCTTGCTTTTTTAGCTCTTTTTGCTTGGCTTTCAGAGCTTCCCTCAACCTCGAAAACTCCGGGTCAAAAATAGCCTTTTGCCGTATTCTTTTCGAGTCAGGTATCTGTCAATACTTGATAGTATTCCTCTGAGAGATGATGGTTCGTAGTCTTTGCCTTTCTTTGTCCTTGCAGCAATAATAAATTCGCTAAGGTACACATTCAGCTGCTCTGGCGGGATTTTCTCCAAATCTCGGCTTTCGTTTCGCTTCTCTAGCAGAAACTTCAATACGATGTTCAGGTCATAGGCGGTTTTTTTCTTTGTATTTTCGTTCTCTTCTTTAGCTATGAGATTGTCGACGTCTTCCCGAGATACTGTAGCGAATCTTGATTTAGTATTTTCGGGGTTTTCATTCAAGATATCAAAGTTTCAGTGTGGTTCGTTTGCTTCAGCCATTTTCAACAAGCGAGCACATTCAAAGCGTGTGTTTGTATGGAGTATCCATGGTAACGTGTTATTTTCACATGTGAAATAACATGTTATTTTCACGTGTGAACATATCAATTTTTCGCGCGAGAGATCATCTGATATTTCATTGGAGTTTATATGTTAAATAAAAATACTTTTTTTTCTTTTTGGATAGAGTCAAAATTCAAAATAACAAATTTTAAAAATTCTAACTTCAACCAAAATGATGTTGATGATGAGTCTGATTCTGATGACACAATGGAAGAAGAGCCAGACTTTTCATCAGATGCCATCTATGATACGGTGATGGAATCTGAGACTGACCCTGAAACAGAAAATGAAGATGCCCAGGAAGAAGAGAGCAGGTAACCTCACTTTGGGAAAGATATTCAAGATGTTATGGAAATAGAAAGTAAAATGAATATGAAGATTTATTTATAAAGCAGTTTATTTTTCTCTTTACAGAGTTTTTTCGATTGATGAATATCTATTTCACATATTAGTGTTTCTGCCCTAGTATACTTTTACAAAGATTATCTTAATGATAGAGATGATTATAATTGAAATGAAATATTTATTAATCATTCTCCTCAACCTCAAATCAAGTGTATTCATTGCCATTAATTTTTTCTCTAATTTTGTTATATGCACAAGCTGGCAAAGGTATTCTTCTTCTTCCACCCAAGTAGCCATGAACAAGGCGTGTGAATCAAGCCATTCCTCGCTTGCAATCGGCTCATCAGTATATGGTTGAAAAACATCGCAATAATCGACAGCTGTTAGCCCTTTCCTTGTTGACGCAGCAGTGTCTTGTTGTTCAAGGTCGTCTTGTTGACCTTCAACTTCCAACAGGTACTCTGGTAAATAATCGGTCTCAGAATCGTTACTACATGAAGAATCGGTTTCTGCATTCGACATTTTAAAAAGAATTTGAAAGGAAAAGTCTTTTTCCGAAAAAAAATAGAGATCGTGTAGAGAAGTTATAAAGACAATCACTGTAATCATACAGACGCGACGATGTGTGATACCGGGTCGACGTCACAACTCTTATTAGTGCCCAGTCCTCTTTTTGCGCGTTTTTTGAGTAAGAAGATGGTGATTTTGATTGGGATTTTTAAAAAAATCAAAATATCGAAATGATATTTTTAAAATGAAATACCTTTAGTTATCTGGTATAGTTTTAGGAAAAACAGCAATTGGCTAAGGTTGATATGCACTTTAAATAGCCATTCAACGCGTAGTTAATGGAGGGGAATAACTCCTTTATATGTTCACGGCACGAAAAAATAGTCTAGAGCACTTACGTCAACAAAAGTGTAGAGAACGCCTGCAACTCTTGTGCCATCTCGGCTGCTGTTCTGGCACAGCATTGCACAGTACCTGACGAAACTTTGCCACGAATTGGTCTTTGCCATTCAACCACTTGTCGGGGAAATGAAAGATAACCCATGCCAGAAGAAAGCCCTGAATCAAGATGAATAACAAAATCATTTTTTACAGGAAAAAAACTGTGTCATAGTCATAGTCATATTCATATTCAATAAGAAATACCTTGTTACTTTTGACAAGAGTAAGCAGATCCTTGTTTAGGGCTGTCTTGTTATCAACGACGAAATCTACCTTGTATCCTGTAGAAAGGTCAGAGGTTAGAACGTTTAGAAAACTCTACAACTCTAATAACATAATTATAGTTCTATAAGCGTGTAAATTCCAATGATTTAATTACCTTTCGCCTTCCTTGGAATTGAAGGTCATCAGAATGCTGCCAAAAGGCGCACATAAACCAGTTTTTAAGGAACCCTGTGGTAACCCGCTTTGAATTTGAAGAAGAAATTCTGCCAAGGAGTTTGTCGTCGTTCGATCATCCAGTAGAGTTGTTAGAGTGGTGTTTGTCAGAAACGCCATTAACATCTTTCTGTGAATAACCAATAATAACTGCAGCTGTTATATACGTACATATATTAAACTTGCATGGAAACCCCACTGACTGTCTGGTCTTTCCCAGAAACGAAAAGTAGATGAGCGTTCCTTTGAATACCCTGTCTTAACGCAAGAAGCTTGAGGGTCAGCGACTTTCCCATGTTGCGTTCCTTGGAAATGATTCATCTATGACAGATACAAATTACTACAATGAGAATGAGGCGAAGTAGTAAACTTTTTCTGTGCGCACCCAGCGCTCGACCAGCCAAAGTAAAGTGCGGCAGTCATATCAGCTAGAGATATTTTTGCAAAAAAGCGTTTCATTAACCCATGGAACTTCATTAAGAGTACCAGATAAGCCCGCTAAACTCACCTGAAAGGTCTTTGCCATGCGCCTTTATGTTGGACTATAGATCACGAAAGCAGTACTGAGCTGGAAAGGAATTGCGTTACATTCAAAGTTTGAGGAGAGCTCCAGACGATTTTCAAAGCAAAAGGAAGAAAAGACATGTAAAGTGTAACTTTACCAAATGAATGTCTATTCTGTGAGTGTTCATTCTTTACCTCTTACAAACAGATCTCAGCACGTCACCGTTTGTTAGGTGCGGATCCATGGTAGTAATGAAGCTATATATGTCAGTTTCTTCTATGAAAAAATCGTGACCACTGGGATCCAGGATTTCGTTGTGGTAAATATGGAACTGTAAAAGAAAAAAAAATGAAAGGCAAAATTATAATAAAAAATAATAATCACAAGGCCGATGTAAGCTGCCAATTCGAAACTGTACCTCTCTAGACAGAAGGCAATAGCCATTCTCTTGGAAACCAAGACGTTTTGCTTTGTAAAGTGACCTGGATGTAATGAGGTCTCCTTTCAAAAAGGTGTAGTAATCTGCGAGGATGCTGGCAGTCACCCCACCTCCAAGATTCAGAATTCCCGAACCAAACCTTCCTCTCAACTCCACCACAAATTTGACTTTAGCATCAAACGCGTTTGCTGGGAGGACGATTGTTCTTTGAAAAAAAGGAAAAACTAAGCACTGTACCCATCCCGATCAACGGCAGTGGTTCCTGGTGGGGCGTATCTATTTGGAACTCTGGATCTAAGTAGGTTGTGAAGTGCAATAGCAGCTAAAACTGTGTCATCTGTTCTTTCATGACCAATACACACGGTTGTCAAAAAGACCCCGAAACTGCTGGCAAGAATCCCAAATGCATTCTCGCTAACACGTCTCGCTCTAGACAATCTGTAATTGAAGATTCGATGTTCTTCTGAGAGATTCTTGTCAGCATATGGCTTCATCATAAAGGGCTCCAACGAAAAAGCATCATGCCCAACCAAAAAGTAAGGCACCGGCAATGTAATGATGGTATTAAACACTGTTTCTTGTGATTGTGGCAGTAGAACAGGATTTGGCAAACCAAGTGTACCTTGTATAGAAAATAATATTTCCATTTTTTATTATTAGTAGAGCGGTTATATGCTTGAATTGTTCACTTTTGGGTTAAAAGCACAAAACTTGCACTGATTATAGGTTTTATTATGATAAATAAGATTTGATATGCAGCCAACTTGAAATTGGGTTCTGAGGTTAGTTATAGGGAGATTTTCAAAATGGCGGCCATCTTGACCGGAAGTAAAATGTCATTTCCTTAATAGTAACGCTGATTGACAATCAATTCATTTTTTAAGACAACAGTTGCATAACTCATAAGTAAAATACGTAATTCGTAATAAAATGTTACAAAAACAGTTTTAATCGTGGTGAAAATGACTTTTGGTAAAAAATATTGTTTAAATCGGAAGTGAGACTACTCACAACCGGAAGTCCTTAAAAACAGTCATTCAGCGTTGCCACAGTCCTCAAGACAACCACATAAGGCGGTAAAGACAAGTTGAGACTTCACACATGAGCACCTTCCTGAGCAACCTTTCTTGCAGGCACATTTCACGAGCTCCATACATGACTTGGTGACATCTGGTAGGGATGACCAATATGGCTGCCACCCATCGTCACTTATGACCCATCCCCAGTTTTGTGGACTCGGAAGAACTGGTACCGGTAAAATTACTTGGCCCCAACAGTGGCCAGCCTGATAAGCGGCTCTTCTTGTGTGTTGCACCAGTGCAGCCCTTGTTGGAGGGATTGATTCCAGAGGGCGCCCTTTTTGGGCAAACAGCTGTTTCCTTGCCTGGTTGATGTCAGTCTTGTTACTTGTACGATCGTACATGAGAATGACAAATCTCTCCAGACGTTCCATGCATGGCTCACTGACATCCTCTGGACAATAAGACAACGCAAGGAAAGCATCTGTTACTTCTGGATATAGCTTCCACGTTTCAACTGCTGTCTTCTTTCCCCTCCCACAAAACAGGAAACAGTGTCACATCCTGTAAAGGCATGGAAAAACGGGAGTGCAAAAGAACGTTCCTTTCCTAGGGCAATGGCTATCTCGTGGGCAGCGATGTATCGCAGGTGTGTCCCCGTACCAAAAGCAACCCAGAGCTCTAGTGTACTCTCCTCTGTTTGAAGATTATGGTAAGCTGCAGTGGCCAATACAAGCACATCTGTGTCGACAGTGCGGATTACGATCTTGTGATAGCCTTCTTCAACTGCGTCAGCAAGATGCAAAATCATTCTCCTGTCTGCCTCTTCGTGGGAGCACAACACGTCGTCGGACACCAGTTCCGTGATCACATCTAGTCGTTTGCTTCAGACTGTTTTCTATATACTCATCCCATACGACGTCAACACGCTGAGATTTGCTTAGTTGTGTTTTGACATACGGCAAGAAAGATTCAGTAGCATATTGGTGAAACGTCTTCTGTGAACCAGGTTTGATCATATTCACCAGAGCTGCCCCGTCAATTATGATAACGTCGACATTCGTTGGGATCGTGCTCTGTGGACTTGTGTGAGACTGAAGACATTCTACCAATTCTGATTTGTTTCTTGGAAGTCGTTGTTTTCCGAGGTTAGATAACGCTGGTGGACATCGCTGGTTTTCATGCTGGAAAAACTTATCCAGATCACCGTCCCTTGACTGGCATGAAATATACAATCTGGAAAAAAGGGAGCAGTTAATCTTGAGAGATGAGACCTTTTGAGATGCTTTGGACGTCTTTGGTGCTGGGGTATTAAACAGGTAGATCTTGTTTCTCTTGATTGGTTCATACATTGACTTTTTTCGGTTCACCAAACACTCAGATATGTAAGCCTGGCTTTGTTCTTGACCAATGGCTCCTGCCTTCATCAACATTGACACAGCTTCACGTCCGGGAATTTCTTTTGTGTCTAAGGCGATAAGATCTTGGCTGTCTTCCAAAAAAGGATTTCCTAGCTCTTCCATGGTATTTACAAGGGCTTTAACATTTTCTAAAAATGACGTCTGAAAACTCTTGTGTACTTCATGATGTGATGGCTGGCATCTGATGGTTTGCTTCTCTATTCATATCAGCTTCAAATTCATTCACAATTCTTGCTAGCTCGGGACCTGCCACCATCCAGCGTCGAAGAGCGTTGGGGTTTTCAGTTAGACCAACTGCTCCGCCTTCTCCTTTTACGATGGCATTATTTTGCTCATGAGCCTGGTCGATGGCCATACTCGAAAAGTTCCTGGATGATTTTTGTACTGTGAAAAGGCCTTCTTCAAACTTTGATGCAACACTGGGGGCAGTCTGGGTAAGTCTGCGCATGTCCAGTAAATGAACAGGGAGCCAGCGTGCATAGTTGATGTGGTTCATAGCAAAAAGCCAGGGAATCATTTTAGAAAGAGAATCGGTGTACTCCTTGAAATTGGATGTGCGAATTGAACTCAGGAACACCAGTAGTAAAAGTTGAAGCTGCATAGTAACGTACCAGTAATAGAACTGCGGCACTGACCTCTTTTTCTCACACCATTCATCAAATGAAAGTGCTGGGCTTCCATTTGCGCTTGCGTGCTCTGGGTACTTGGCATATACACGTTGAAGTAGGATATACAAGCTGATCGCTGTGATCTGATGTGCCCGCCTTGTTCGCGTAATACTTGACGCCTTCAGGAATGAATTTGCTGTTCCCGCTGAGGCTACTTCTGCGTCCGTCAATGCAGTTGTCCATCCGCTCCTTTCCAGCCACCCACCGAGTAACTTCAAGAACGCCATTTCAATATGGAGGCCACCAAACATTATCACGAACTTTGTTTCTCCATAAAGATTATTCCATTTCCATTGGATTTGCTTCGCGATAGCGTACAATGGTTGGTCCATGGCGATGACTGGAACTTGTCCAGGATTCAAGTAGTTGATGCAAGATTTTATAACATCCATCCAATGCTTTATCATTGCAGCTGACTTTGCTTCGTCAGGAAAGAGGGGTAATAATGCGCTGATGGTAGATGGGCTTGACTGTCTGGGCTGTTCGTTTGTTGAATGATATGCCGCCCACGAAACACATTGAATGTTTTCTGCAGCACTATCAGATAAACTGTTAACAATGTTACTGGCATTTTGAAGCCAACCGTTTTCCTTACTAACCAGGTTACTTGTAGTTTCACTCACTGGCTCTCGTTGGTGTTGGTAATCAGGTGGAGGAACATTGCTTTCTAGGGTAACTGGTGTTACTTGTGTGTACGATTGCGGTAGTTCGCCAACACTTTTAGATGTAAATGTAGCTCTTGTGGATGTTGTTATAAGAGTGCTGCTGCGCGAAGTGCCAGGACCATCAGCAGTGGCATGCTGAAACATCGAAATACCAGTGCCGTGAAACGAGTCACGAGCCGTAGTGAAACTTGGATTGTGATCAATGTTGTCCAACGCAGATGTTGTGAACAGGCCTATGCGCAGATTTGGTGGACACACCACTTGCTCCTCGTGGTATCGGCGGCACACTGAATTCCCCTAAATCAGTGGAGATGGCAAGGACTCTATCATATGAAACAGAGAGCCCCAAACTGTGCATGGTTTCGCTTTGCGTTTCACTTCGACACCTGTTTCCAAGATAGCTGTTAAATTGGATTAAATGGGAAATCGAAAGGCTGGCTTGAGATTTACCGAAACTGCTGGCTTGCGATTCAATATTTGGACCATAGAGAATCATGTTGATCAACGACACTACAGACTCTGGTACAGAGATTTCCTGGCAGTCATGATCAAAGGAACCATCGAAAGAATAATGCATGGCTTGCATGTCTTTCCGTAGAATACTTGCAGCTTTAGCTAGATGGATGTCATCCTCGTCACATGTACTGTGGGCTCTCTGTAAGGTCGCAGCTAAACGCTTCTGAATGCCAGGTAGATGTCTCTTCCTTGTTTGTATGCATTAAGATCTGGGATCTCACAAAGAATGCGCTCCTTCAGGCGGGATGTGTTAACACGTTGAGTTGTGTCAGCGTATAACTGTTTCATGCGCATCGTGTACTTTGTAGCCAGTTCAGCAAGTCGGAACACTGGAAGGTCTTTTTCAGAATCGGTTCGTTGTTCTTCTATGAAAGCCACAAGTTCTGCTAGTACGATGCCATCTGGTCTTTGGGTATTGACATCCTCTTGGGCTTTTTCCCTTGCATTGTTTGCTTTCTTGTAAAGAGAAGTCAGACAAGAGGCATGATAGGACGCTTCTAGAGCCACCAAGTCTCCCTCACTTAGTTTTGCCAAGAGTTTCTCATCCTGCAATGTGTACGCACATTCGCGAACTCTGGCATCCAAGCGAAGGGTCGAAACTTTATGAAGACAATTTCTTCGAGAACCAAATTCTTCACAAATAAAGCAGACATCACTGGATTTGCTGACTGTCAGCGTAGCACTTGATCATGTGTACTTTCCTCCTACTAATTGGTCTTGCTTTAAAGCTCGTTTCTCTGCCCGCCTTACCTTGGTTGTATTGAACTGCAAGGAACAGCTCTTATGCCATCGGGCTTTATTTCGCATAAGAGTAATCTCGATGCCACCACCCTCATCGAGTTTCACAGGATTCATATCAGATGGCAAACAATCTAATTCTATCATTCTTGTAATGTTTTCCGCTAAAGTCTTGTAGCCAGCACCAAAGTCCGACTGACGTTTGGATTCAGCAGGACACTGCAATGATTCATCTTTGTTTCGTTGACAAATTGCACATTTTTTTCAGTCATTGGGTTCAGGTGGTTTTTCTACGTCTGATTGACTTTCTGAGGTACTTGCATTACTAGGCATCGACATTGTCAACTGAAAAAGCAGGTCCGAAATTAACTATTCTGATTTTTTTCATTTGCATAATTATTTGCAAGGAGAAGCACATGTAAGTATATTTTGTAGCAACATGTATCCACTGCTCACTATATCATACTTACAGGACCAAAAGAAGAAACTCCTCGTGTGTCATCTGTCATTTCCAACTTCATTCGTCAAGATCACGTTCTTTAGTTATTTCCACTATGCACAAATAATTTAAGGTAACTCAAATTATATCTTTGACTAAGGTTTATTGCAAATCTTCTGTTGTCCTATGTTTAATTTATATACTTAACAAATCGGGTACTCATAGGCCACATAGAGACATCGCTCGTGCTGGTTCTTTTCTCAACAAACCTTACTAAACTAAACAAAACAGTCAGAACACTTGTAAATATTTTTTTGGACTGGATGAAACATCACTTCCGGTTTGAAATGATGTACTTTCGTTTCATCTAGAATAAGAATCGATCTATTCATCATATTAATATTTTTTCAATATTATCGAACAGTTTTGCCTGCATGACCCTGTTACTCAGTTTAATATTAGAAACAGCAATATTCAAGTCAAAGAAAGCAATTTTTCTAACGTAACTTTTCACTTCCGGTAACGATGGCGGCCATTTTGAAAATCACCCCATAACTCCCCCATAACTCAAGCCAGCACGCGAATTCATGCTGGCTCCATATCAGATATTGATAAGCTTGAAGAAACTCATATTTCCTGAAAATTTGGTGCTTTTTACCTAAAAGTGAACAATTTGACCAAAATTCTGCGCTTATCCGCTCTACTATATGTAAAATATTCACAATAAATAATTGAATAAATGAGATGCATGAATAAATGAAACAAAAAAATGGTTGAATTCAATAAATACTGTTAATGAATCAATGTACAAAAAAGTGAATGACTAAATGTATGTATGAATGAATAAAGGAATGAATAAAAATAAATAAATAAAGGATATTAAAATGAATTAACACAGAACGAATGCATGGATGAATAAATAGATGCATGGATGAGTTGGTGTGTATGTTAATGAGGACATTTTGCATAATTTATCCTTATGAATTGAGTCCTCTTCAACTTATTATTGCATCTTTAACTTTAACGAAAGATTTCCAAAGATCCGTGTTTCTGAGAACACCACCTTCGCTGATACGTCCCTGGCAGCCCACATCTGCGAAGATTTAAAATCTACGTTCACAATCGCCATCTGAACTATGCTAACATAACCTTTCTAGCTGTAAAATTCAGATCCACTGTGTGGTGGGTGTAGTATCTTTATGTGTTTTCCATCGATAGAACAAAGACAGTGAGCCAGCTGCCAACGGTGTGTAAATGTTTGGGACATTTTCAACCACTCTTCTGCTGTGTCAGGGCATTTGAGTTGCCTCATAGTCGTCGTTGTTTCTCAATTAAGGGCTTTACTTAACTAGAAGTTTCTATTAAAGAAAGAAAATATTATCTTGTTTGAATTTAGATAAATAGGTAGCCAGAAAAAATTGACGAATTATGAAAAAATATCTCAAATGTTGCGGTATCCATTCGGAGATAACGCCGGTAGTTTTCCGGATCTTCGAGCCTCAATTCTTGCAAAAGATCTCAGTAAACAGTTTTTTCCAACCTTCGCTTTAACCATTCATTCTCTCTTAATGACCTCTCTCTTTTTCTTAGTCGTTTTTGTCTAAATATGATCGAGAGCTCCTAGACTATAGGTCAGCGGAAGTTCGCATAAGCGACTCCAATGGCTCCCTCGACCAGGCAGAAAAGCTTGGCCTGTGTCATCGCGTCTCTAATCATTCAACACGAAATTGAGAAAAAAAAGAGATAGGAGGTGGTGGGTGAAACCATGGAAAACGATAGAAAAACGAGCTGTCCAAGGATTTGGTGGTAATCTTGTGCATGAACTAAGTGAAATCCGTGATGACTTCACAAACATTTTCAGGTGAGGCATGAATAGCTATTTGGGGTTAATTTTCCACATAAAGTGCAAGAAATGCATTCAATAGATCCTGCAGAAATAAACGGGGACGTTAAAACTTCGTAGCCATAATCAACTTTACTTTTATTTTAGTTGTTTGATTTATCACTTTAATAGCGCAGCGCGGTTATACTAAAAATAGATGTCACGAGATCGGACCCCCAGCATGACTCAGACAAACAGAACACAAAGGTCATAGTAAATGTAAAGCGGTTTTCATTACGCTCGCTAGTTTCTTTATATTTTCTCGTCGTTTTTTTTGACAAAATGGTCAGTACGAAACATTGCTGTTGGGGAAGATGTAATAGTGATTCAAGATACCCCGATAGACTTCCAGAATCGCTCAAAGAAATGGAGAAATTGGGCCAAAAGATCTTCATTCCATTCATCAAGCCATCACAAGACCTCGAGCGTTGTCAGAGGTGGATCAATGCTTGTTCTCGAGAAGCGTTTTCGCTAAAGAACATTACCAGAAACACTTATATGTGCTCTCCATTGGGTTGGAGAAAGAGGTCCAACAGATGAGTTTCCCGACCCTCTCAAAGCCAATCTGAGTGATATTGAAATCAAGAAAGCTTGCCGTACGAAAAGGAAGGCGCCAAAGGAAAGAGATATTTACGAACCTTGTTTGAAGAAGTCGAATTCAGACAACGAGAAAGATTGCATTTCCACCGTGAGTTGGAGGAAGAACTAATTATTGAAGACAACGATCCAGGTAATAACAAGGCTACACAGACTAATATCTCTAAGTATGAGTTGGCGAGCAAGGTAGAGACATTGATTCTTCGTAATCAAGCTAAACTACCAGAAGAAAAGATAAAAATTGTAAGTAATCTTTCATATGAAGTGATCAGTAAAGACCCCAACCTAATGAAGTACTATGTTGGCCTAACTTCGTCTCAGTTTGACATCCTCTACGAGTTTTTGAACGAAGTTTGTCCTTTGGACACAATGTCATTTCGGGGTTGTATAGGAAACCGAGTTATAAAAGTTAAGTGCGCGGCGTCCCTCGAAATGGTCATCCAGAGAGAAACTGTTCATTTGCCTCCTAAGACTCAAAATGGGCTTTAACATTAAAACACTGGCGCACCTATTAAGTACCCCTGACAAGGAAATAAAGGATACCCATATCAGGACCATCTTTACTACGTACATTCAGCTAATGTTCAAGATATTCCGCCAAATGCAGAAAATAATTTTTCCTACCAAGGAATTTTTGCGACGTTTCCTTCCAAAAGTATTCAAGTCAATCAAAAATGTTCGATGTAGTATAGACTGCACAGAGTTTCGAGTTGAAACCTCCAGAAACTTTGCCCAGCAAGGAAATACATATTCAAGTTACAAGCACAGCAATACTTTCAAGTGCCTTATTGCCTGTACCCCTACTGGTGGAGCTTGGTTTGTGTCCGATTTATTTGAAGGGGACGTCTCAGATGTGCAGATATTTGAAGAAAGTGGCATCCTCAAAGACTTGGAGCCAAATGATGCCATTCTTGCAGACAGGGGAATTACTGTCCAACATTTAGTTAACCCCCTGCAGGTTAAACTCAAAATCTCAGCCTCTTTAAAGGGAAGACAGTCTCTGACAGCTAAAGAGGAGTTGGAAACCAGAAAAATTGCCAAAGCAAGAATTCACATTGAACGTTTTAATCAAAGACTCAAACAATTTAAACTAGTAGGGAGAAAAATTCCCCTCAGCCTTGCACCGCTTGCCACTCAAATGGTTGTTGTGGCCTGTGCTCTTGTGAATTTTCAAGAAGTTCTTTGTAAATAAATACTAAGTTTCACTTTCAGGACTGTCATATTTTACTAACATGTACATAATGTAAATAGAAGAGTCACTCATTTACACAGGTTGTAACTAATATAGACTGACTGGTATATTTTGCAATCACTCTATAAAAAATCCTTACTTCTTAATTCATCAATTTATTAATTCATAATTTTTCAAAGTTTACATACTACTTATTAACCGAGAGTGAGGTCATTACAGGAAATTCTCAGACCGAGGTCTTGGCAGTACGGACCGAACGCAGCGAGGTCCGTACAAAAAAGACCGAGGTCTGAGATTTTCCTGTAATGACCGAACGGACGAGGTTAATAAGTTATTTATTATATGGCCTTTTTTAGTGCTGTATTTCTAATAAATAATATACCTAACTATGGATAGCGGAAGTAATTTTCAACATCCGCTTGCGCACGCAAGGTCAAAGTTGAGGTCGTGTTCACTGAGCCTAGCGATCCTGGCGAATTTATTGAAATTCACAGAGACGGTTTTGTTCAAAGCGAGAACATTTTTGTCTTTATGGCAGGATCTAGGAAAATTGCGAACACTTTAATTTCACAAAACACAGATACCTGTGTTTACAAGTGTTTGAACTCTTAGAAACTCAAAAAATTAGAAGAAAATAGACCCAAATTGTAAATGAATTTTGAACACGTGCGGAGAACTTGCAGTGATTTCAGTGAAGTGTTATTCTTTGTCGTCGCTCTCAATAACATAACGTCGCTTTGCACCTTGTTGGATTAACTTAACTGGGCCATTGAAGATCTGGAACTGACATTGAGAGATACTGCTGATATTTGCTCCAGGAAAAACACCATTTAAAGCTGCTGGGTCGCATGAATTATTCACAGCGTGCGAATTCGTCGTGTTTTGGAGCCTCAGGCTGCTGTGTGACTGCTGTGAACTTGTTATTATAACTAGCCACTGCTATTGTCTGGAGGAGCAGTTATCTGTTTGGACTTTTGCGAGTGACTTGAAGAACTCAAAATGTACGACATTTGTCGCTGATGGTGCTGGTTTTGGTTACTTCAGCCATGTTGTTTTGCACACTTTTTGCCTCTTCTTCCTCTGGATAGTAAAATTCGCTTTCGCTGTGGCTCTCTTCGTCGCTCATTGTACACTGAGAAGTATCTCTAAGCTATACAATAATGTTTTTCAGTTCTTGAAAAGATAAATGTATTTTGTTTATGTTTTCGGTTGATTTAATGTTTGGTTTCGTAGCTTTTGATCGCAACTGAAAAGAGCCGTGAATGAAGCCGAGAACAATTTCCGTAATGACCGGTCATTACAAGAAAATCTTGCCCGCTAAGCAGCCAATCAGAGCGCGCGAAACATTGATGCCATATAATAATCTAGATTATTACTGAGCTGCAGCATAGATAACATGGCTTAGTTTATATCCCATTGGGCTTGCCTTGAATACTGATAGTCCAGAATGTGGATTTCTGTGCTCTTTAAGTCCATCATAAATATAACATGTGCCATGATGGATTATGATGCTAATGTAGTGGCCTCCATTCCATTAAGTGGCACTGTGAAGGTATAACTGGGTGGAATTGATAACAAGGCTCGCTGGTAAATCTTCCCATTCTAGACGACCTGCTCTACTGAGTAAGTCTACACAAAAGACAAAGACATTATTAAAGCAAACAAATTGTCTGGGTGAATTTGCTCGCAGTCCAGAACAGTACTAGGCAAGGTATTGCTTTCGATTGCAATCAGTGACAGTATCTTGCTAACAAGGAATGCCTGTAAGTGGTTTGTTCTGAAATCTTCTCCGGCAGAGGGAAACACTTGGATTCAGCCATTCATGAAAGGCACTTTGAAATGTGGTTATACCTGGACAACAACTAAGGTTGATGTTGCATGTTCTATAGATTTTAACTGGTGAAGGGCAGTTAGGCAGACCACAAGTTGATATAAATTCAGTGGTCAAGACTGACTTCAGAAGCGGCAAGAAAAAAAATCTGCTTCATTTCCATACAAATCAATATCACCAGAGTTGTTGAACTGAGCTGCTGCTTGTGGTATTACAGCAACCTTTGCATCACCATATTGGTGAAGTTCTAATAAATGCAATGAGGTTTTAATAATAGCACCCCCTCCATATACATTATCAAGGTTTAGTCTGTTCGACTTTGCTAAACTTTGAAATATCATGATCCAGTTGTCAATGGGGCAAGTGTTCGTAAATGATATCCCACCTGATGTGACACACCCCCAAGGCAAAATGACGAGATTAGTGCTAGATGCAGCAAACATGGTTGGGTAGCTCGTACTGCTATGAGAAGTGCATGTGGTTGTGTAGCTAGTACTGCTAGGAGAAGTGCATGTGGTTGTGTAGCTAGGTGACACACCCCCAAGGCAAAATGACGAGATTAGTGCTAGATGCAGCAAACATGGTTGGGTAACTCGTACTGCTAGGAGAAGTGCATGTGGTTGTGTAGCTAGTACTGATAGGAGAGGTGCATGTGGTTGTGTAGCTAGTACTGCTAGGAGAGGTGCATGTGGTTGTGTAGCTAGTACTGCTAGGAGAAGTGCATGTGGTTGGGTAGCTAGTACTGGCAGACGAGGTACATGTGGTTGGGTAGCTAGTACTGCCAGGAGAAGTGCATGTGGTTGGGTAGCTAGTACTGCCAGACGAGGTGCATGTTGTTGGGAAGCTAGTACTGCCAGACGAGGTACATGTAGTTGGGTTGGTTGAACAGCTAACGCTGCTAGAAACTGAAGCATATGTGTGATCATGTGATAACACGAATGGCAAAAGATCTCTTGGAATCCTCAGACTTCAGGTGCAACTACTCTTGTCCAGAAAGCTGTAAGGGAGAGTAGTATGTCTGATATGCATGATTCGTCCCTGTAAATCCTCTCAGCAGACACTGGACCTTCCTTTGCATACAATACAAAGTCACAATACTTCCTTTCTATTACAAGGAGTTGCATTTGTGTTTGATAGTAATATGAATGACTGTGCTTTAAAAGACATTCGTTGTCTTTTATGTATAAGCACTGCCTTTTCATGACTTCCTGTGATATGACAGACTCTTGGATCACACTTTGAATAGTGTGATCATGAAAAGCCTTTAGACTCTTAATCTCTAGTAAACCATCTTCTTCCACAAGACCATCAGGAGAACATGCTAGCCAGGGGTATTTGGGATTAACCCACAATCCAGATGCCACAACTTGATGCTTTGTTTGAGCTTGGTATTTCAATATAGCATCAGCTTCATTTTCTAAGCCTCTTGCCATCCAAACAGACTGGTAGTTTTCACTCTCCATATTCCATTTGTAAGATGATATAAACTTCGCACTTCGACTGGCTGCACTTTTGGATCCATCAAGTACAAGTTTTCCAATGTTAACAGCTTCAAGGCATTTGGAGGCGGTTAGTCGAAGCCATCTCTCAGCATTACTAGAAATTCTGTACAGTCAGCGGATTATATTGCAGGCGCGTTTTTGTCGTGAAACTCCCTTTTACGCATGCGCTTATCAATTTCAAAATGGCGGATGTTACTCGAGTGCGAGAAGGAAAAGGCTTTTATTCACAATTGAATTCAGCTAGTTCGGGGGATTTACTTTGGGGAGGGATAAAGAAAAGAAGAAGTGTTAAGAGTTCAGGGATTTTTGCTGTGGAGAGGGTGATTTCAAGAAGGAAAGAAGGATCAAAAGTAAGCGAATTTACATAACTTACTTAATATATTCTATGAAGTTTACTCAAATATTTTAAAGCCGGTTGATTTGAATGTCAATGAATTATAAACCTTTTCCTCCTGTTTTATTGTATCTTATTGTATCTCAATATTTAATAAAATGGGAGGGGTACAGTAGCTACGAAAACACCTGGGAGGACGAGGAACACCTTACTGAAGATCTTCTCAGGTATGTACCATCTTTGTATAATTATTGGTAGTAATTATAAGCTTAAGCTTAAAATAGTATGCTTAACATTTCGGTAGCAACATTACATTTGTGGTTTTCTCTGTTTAGAAACTATGAATCACCACCCGTAGAGGTATCAAGGCTTCAAAGGAACAGGGACAATCTCAGGGCTGCTTTTGCATCCAAGCTAAAAAGTAGAAGCCGGGTCCCAATTACGATTGATTTTGATCATGATTGTTTTCGGGTTTTATTTAATGGGAAGGGTAGAAAATCCAGGGATGGGAAATACATATTAATGGGAAAGAGGGACTTTGATTATTGTAATTGGGAAAGTGATTGGGATATAATTTATAATAAGAATTTAGAGGGGTCTAGAATTATATTTCCAATTAAATTAAAGAGATATCTTGGAAAATCACCAAAATTATACAAAAGGGGGAAAAATGGTATTGCTAATGTAGCTCAGCAAATGTATATAGAAAAATTAACTTTTGATTTATTGAGGAAACCTTTCTCAGTGATTACAAATGAATTATAACAGTGAATCCATAACAATATTTACATACCCTTATTTCTTATTGGTTGACTTATCTACATGCACATAGTATTTGTTTACCCAATATTGTATACATATAATATATATTTATTTTTTACATTGCAAAAGATATTTTAAGAAGATTATACTTATAAAGATTATCTTTAATATATATGAGTGGCTTTACTTAGCCTAAGGAATAGCTAATAGACATAGACATTATCATACCTAGATTCTTTTGTATTCTTTATGTCTATTATAAATAGTTGTACAGCAAATATTAGTTTCTGTATCACCCGTTAAATAAAACCACTCAAAATAATACTACTTTTCTATAAAAAGAATTATTATTACATAGATTCTATTTTATATTTTACTATCAATTAACTAAAGCATTCTTAAGTAGCTGTATAAGCTCTGCCTTATTCATTTTGCTTAGACCCTTTATGTTTCTTGATGATAATTCTTGTTTTAATTCTTTGACAGTCAATTTTTCAGGGTTAATATCATTAATATCTGGAACACTCAATTGTGTATTATAGAAGTACTAGTTCCACAAACAGTTTCTGGAGAACTCTGATTGATTCTTCTCCTTTTCTGTCTAGTTGTTTTTATATCTGCTTCCCAATAATCACTTTTGTGCTTAGAATAGGATCTTTTGTCCCTTTCCCTATCCCTAAGGTGCCATTGCCTATGCTCTTGTTGCAATATATCTGCAACAGCATTCCACTTGTTGGATTTTCTGTGGACTACAGATCTTGCCACATCATTGTTTTTTCTACACTCTGACCTGTGAATATTTTTATTCCTTTGTATAGTTTAAAAAAGTGGGGTATATGAGCAAACATTATGTGCATATAAGGAGTTACCCTTTTACTTTCATACCCATCAAGCTTACCAGAAAGTGAACAAAATTCATCTATCCACTTGCCAGCTTGAGTTCCAAAAGTAGATGGTAGTGTGTTTGGTTCCCAGTTGTTAATCAAGTTGTATAAACTATTGAAATTCAACCATAACTTACTTACTGCAGAACTAGTATCAGGTCTTAGTACATCATTTAGCTTTTGAGGTAATTGATTGAGAAGGATTTTTTTCTCTGTTCCCATAAGACTTGTCCAGTCATATTTTCCACTGGATGACTGATCAACATTCCGTTTTTCCCAAACATCAAAGGTGATGCCAAGTGACCGTATTGCAGAAATAAGATTTTTTAAATGGATGCCTTTTTCCTCCCCACCTTTTTTGTCCCAGTCATCCTCCCTGTCCCAATCAATTACTTCATTAACAATGTTATTAGTAAGTACATCACTTATGCGTAGCATTAAATGTAGTTCATCAACAATTACATGATCAAGATCAATATTGATTGTGGTTTATTTTCACAGCAAAAATTATCTTTAGACTTAGTACATGACTCAACAAGCTCTTTGAGTGTTCTAGCCATTGGAGGTTTATTTTAGTAATTAAAATCATTAGTGGTTTTCCATCTTTCATCTTTATGCACCTTGCACCATGCACAGGTATAATGTGAAGTAGCCCCTTTTAAACCAAGCATAAGTAGCAGAAATTTGTAACCACCACCCAGAAAAAAATCTAAGTTAATTTTTTTATCATTAATTGTTAATTTACCAGAAGCAATGAAGCTGTTAATCTCCTCAAAAGCAGAGCCAAAAGCCTCTTTTAAGGTGGTATATGATTCAGAAGCATTAACAGCTGCAATTGTTCTGTTACCTTTAGCTGACATGACATTAGCACCAGTTTGTAAAATAGAAAATGAGAGTAAAATAAAATTAGAATTCCTTGTCATCCTAGCTCCATCACCATTAATTTTAACTTTAAGCTTCTCATTAGCAAAATCAAAGTTGGGATTATTTGCAAGAAAATCATTAGCATGAAGGATTAGAAGCTCAGCAAACAAACACTTTGACCCTTGGTAATTGCCGGGAAGGTCTTCAATGTGGCTAAGATTATTATAATTATCTCTACATTGCTTGATTAAATATGATTTGGGTAGCCCATTCGAAATCATGGAAAGTTCATGATAGAAGTTATCCCCAACGCAGAATTTATCAAGAAGGAATAGCACCTCTTGTACCTTTTTCTTTTCGTCATCAGGGAGCCTTTCATATTGAGTGGCAGTACCTTCAGTAGATTTGGTTTAGGTAGATGAGCTGGGACCAATGATATTCAGGTGATGTTCCTGTCCAGTTTCATTCTCAATAACTTCCAAAGATTTTAGCTGGATACCAAAGGCCTTGGCATACCACAGGGCAATATTGCCACGGCTTAAAAACTCCCTGAGGGTCCTACTTCTGTTTTTAGCTTCACAGAGAGGTTTTCCCTGGTACTGTATACCTTGGGCTTTTTCAAGGTGTTCAATGTAAGAGGCAAGCTCCTGGTTTGAGCATTTAAGTTCCTCTATTATTTTGTCCTTCTTCTCTGACTCTTGTATAACACCCTGGATTTCCCTCAACAAATCACAACATCTAGCCTCCAAGTCCTTACATTTGTCCTTCCAATCTTGTAATTCATCTCTGATTTTTCTAACAGGTTCAGTCTGACCTTTAAATATGTGGAATTTCTTGTTGCACAAATTTAATTTCATTCTTGCCATACCTCTGTTTGACTTGTATTTTTGTACAACGTTTGAACAAATTTTACGCAAACTTTCATTGATGTCTTTTCTGATGAAAAAGAAAAGTGATAGATGTGTTGATCATCACAGTGAATGAGCGATCTAAGCGAACGCTGTAAAGAAAGACTTGAAAAAGTGATTTCAAGCTTCAACGGGAATCGAACCCATGACCTCCGCGATGCCTGTGCGATGCTCTGCCAACTGAGCTATGAAGCCAATCATATGATAGCCCCCATAGATAATAAGTGTGAAAATTGAATGGGCTGAACTGTGGTGGAATAATGATAGATGTGTGAAAAATGACCGCTCGCCAACATGATTGGCTTCATAGCTCAGTTGGCAGCTATATAGCATTTCAAATATTGGACATTTTCATATGCAATTGCGAACAGGATTTTTGAGAGATTTGGAGAAGTTGTTTAGACTTTAAGTAAGCGTTATATATCCATGTTCGAACCCGACGTAAGCAAACAGGAAAAGTTGTAACACCGAGCAAGAGGAACAGCGTGTTTCATAGCCTCTAAGACACATTTTCAAGGCTCACACTGTAGAAACAAGCCGCTAACAATGTTTGTACTACATTGCGAACACGATTTGTTCTTCGGAATTGTTTGTAATTTTTACTCGTGACTAAGGGAGGTATGTTGTTTACAACTTGCCGTACTCAACTTGGAAATGTTAAGGGTTTTCTCAATAAAACCGAATAAACTATACTAATCCTTGAGTTCTCATACATTTCTCTCTATGTAAAATAATACCTGATATATATTTAAAGTCCTAAAAAGTGATCAGTGCGCATGCTTGGCGGCCATGCTGTACAGAATTTCTAGTAATGGAGTGCCATTTTTCACTTTTCCTCTGTTGCTCTGTGTCAGAAAGTTGGGTGAGTGATGAGGGAGTTAAGTTCTTAATAAGGATTTCTACCTTCTCTCTTAACAAAGGCAAGCAAATATCGTCTACTGAGTAATCATTAAATGAAACCTTCAGTTGTGTCGTCCACATAGAAATTTTCCCGGTCTTAGCATTTTCATATTGTAGGCGAGAGACAAAGTTATTGGTCATTGACGATGTTACCTGTCTGTATTGAGGCGGTCGTGGATCGAAATCTATAACTTGAACTTGTGTTTTCATTTTTTTGGAGGTATATTTGGCATCTGAGAGTCTTTTGGGATTTTTCTTTCTCTTTTTTTCTTTGTTCCATGAACACTCCTGGCTAGTACATGGTGTAGTTACGATATGTCCGTGTTCTTTGACGTGGTCTAATAACAACAGCAAAACCGCAACTACGTGGCTGCATCGGCCAAGTTCTGACGCTTTGCATCGCTCACACGATGCATGTATAACTGCGCCACTTTGAATCGATAAAATTATCAAAAGGTTGTGAGGAAGATCTGTTTTCATTGAGGGCCAAACGTGCGCGCGAAGGAAATAATAATCACTGTTCTTGTTGTCAGTAACGTCGTGTACGAAGCCAGAGTCAACATATTTACGTCCGTTCTTGAAAGGCTTGTCAGTCATATGTCCGAGTCCGTGTCCCTTTGCTTCATCATCACTATCATCAGACGTTTGATCTACGACTTCACTTTCTGATCGTGGCGTGATGGAAGCGATTCTAAAGCATAGAAATAAACGTGTCCATAGTTGTCCATAACTGCGCCGGTATGTCATTGGATGGAAAGTTTTTCCGGCCCGATGTAGGTATTTCAGGGACTTTATTCTTTGGCTCTTTGATTATTGACTCTTAGGCCTCTGCATTTAAGCCAACGCTTTAACTGGTAGACAGTATAGTTTCCCGGGTTAGCATCAAACCTGGATCCAGGAACTCCATCATTTTCAGTCAAGTTTGTAGCTGTTTTAAGCGGATTTAGATACGAAGTATTTATATTTGCAGTCATTCCTCTTCTACTGAGAAGGTTTGTCTGAGTCACGCGAAAGGTATCATATTTCGTGAAGTAATAACCGCGCTGCGCTATTTAACTTTTACTTTGTAAAAACAACCTAATACCGCGGTTGGCACGTGAACAGTACAACTTTTGCATTAGATGTGAATCTCATGTAACCCTATCCCCACAGAACTGCAATAGGCGATGAGAAGATCTTTCATTACCGACACTCGTTAAAAATGCATTTGGAATAATGTGCACAAGATTCATGATTATTTTCATTATGGAAAACCTTAGAGCTGGATGTCAGTAATGCCATGCAAGTAGTACGTGCCTGCCTAGCTCTACATATTTTTCTCATAAACAAGAAAGACAAATGCTACTCACCACCAGGATCCATTGACACAGAGGATGATTTTGGGAATGTGGTGCCATGATCATGGAGAAGTGATATGAGAGAAATTTGTGATTGGTTTATCGTACAAACTAATGACGTGAATAAAACAAAATGAACCTTTGATAGCAGCCAGACCGATATCATGTATGTCCTCTTTTACGGCTTTCCACAATTCCTCATAATCTGTCTTCTCGTATTCTTATCCTCATACAAACTGCCCTTCGCATTCCACGAGCTTTCTCTGTTTCTAGCAGATAGATTCTATCAGATAGATTCTAGCAGAAGAAAAACAGATTTTGAAATTGTAAACAAGAGGGGCTGGGACTAGTGCTCACGTCAAAATATTTTCAATTTCATTTGACGAGTCATTCTACACGAACAATTGTTGATATTTGAAATTTTTTATTTACCACATAAAAACTGACGTGCCCGCTTTCCAACAAACGCAGTTGCCACATAACGATTGGCCAATTTTGATCATCTATACGAGCAAATAAAGGTTGCCACATAAAAATCGCAACAAAAGTTGCTCGCGTAGACGGAGTGACATTAATAGAGAATAACGTCACATCTCCCATACTTTCAAAAGAAAAATAAATAAATAAGAGGGATTAATTAACCTAATTGTGATAATAGGTTTTAAAATGTCATTGTCCTGCTTATATTTATGCAAGTAAATCAATTGTCAATGTTCAATTTTTTTTTAACACTTTCTCACTCTTCTTCTTTACTGGAAACGATCCGGGGATCTGCCGATCCTTCCAGATCGCCTGGTAACAAGACCTGCTTGGTTTGTGGTAAGAGGATTGCTGCGTTGTGAGCTTTCAACTGTGTGGTAACAGGTGCAGGCTTGGTCTGTTCAGGTGAAGTAGTTGGTAGGGCTGGTAGGCCTTTTGGTGGTCCCATGGTTGTAAATGGAGGGTTTTCTTTGGTCTTTCGCAAGTGTCTGCGGTTTGTCCTTATAGAATAATGTGCCATCCTCAGTCCTAACCCAGTAGGACCTGATATCAACCTTAGACTCTACTTGGGCCGGTATCCAATAATACTTACTTAATGCTTGAGTGGTTGTATCCTTACATTATCGCCTGGTTGCAACTCGGGTAGCTCCTTTGCTCCTCTTTTGTAGTAGTAAGACTGTTTCGCCTTTTGTAACTTGAATCTTCGTTGTACCACTGGTATTTGAGGTGTGTTTTCGTGTTTTCGTGCGTCTACCGAATTTCTTTGACAGGGTGAATAGTTGAACTGTTCGAATGGCGTGTTTCTCTAATCCTGGAGGGCTAAATAGGGGTCGTACTTTGACTCTGTGGCCTTTCTCATCAGGTTCTTGGCTGTTTTGACAGCGTTTCCGACCTTTTCTTTAGACTGGGCGTTGCCTTGAGAGCTTGTTACGTGCTTGAATGATAATAATAATGATAAACTTTATTTATGCTGGTAAATCCTTCAGTATTATAATATACTGGTATCAATAGATGACCAATCTAGCTAACAAATATTGAATACTATATTTAAATTTACAATTATAAAGATATAATAGGTAAAACTGGTAGTAATATGTTTATAAATTAAAAGATAGTGATATACATATAAACGAATAAATAATAACATCTAATTAATTTACAAGGAACACTTATGGCTATCTACATCTTCCTGTCTTAGGTATTTGTAAAGTTCTTTTTCAAAAGTACCTAGAATTTAATTTTTTTAAACATAATTGGTAGCAGATTCCAATCTAGTATCCGGTTTAGCTGTTTAGGGCAGTTGACATTGTTCAGGACTTTAAAAGTGTAGGTAAATTTGAAGAATCCATAAAGGTATACAAAGTGTTAGAAATATGACGATGAGAAGACCATTGTCAGAGATAACGTTATCTGGAATGCCGTGTCTAGCAAAGTATGGTTTAATCCTGCTAATTACCCCCTTTGCTGTTTTGATCAATAGTCTGTCTACTTCAAAGTAGCTTGAGTAGTAGTCGACTGTAACAAAGAACTGTTTCTGATCAAGCTCGAATATGTCGATAGCGACTTCTCCCATGGCCTTGTCGGTAGCTCATGGCAGATCAATGGTTTCTTAGCTTGGCCACTGCGATAGTTATTGCAGGTTTCACACCTTGAGACGTATTCTTCTACCTCTTCATTCATGCCAGGCCGGTATAGAAATTCACTTGCTCTACGTAGGCATCCTCGTATACATACATGGCTTGCATGTATCTTCTGTACCATGTCATTCCGGACGGACTTCAAAATAACTAGTCGTTCTCCCTTAAATATCAGACCGTCTCTGACTGAAAGTCTCTAATATTCACACACTTCGTCTTAGTTAGCGGCTATACTTGCGTATAGCCGACTTGTATCAGGTATACTGCCTAAATATCCCTTTCTGTCTCGCCGATGTTCTGGTTTGTACTGTAGGCACGCCTCAGAGTATCTGCTAATGCCATCTCAGAACCCTTCTTGTGGGTAACTGTTAGATCAAACCGTTGTAGTCTGAGAAGCATACCTTTTGGCGCTCTGATAAGGCTTTTCTTGTGGATACTTTCCAGTGGCTTGTGATCTGTTTGCACGAGAACAACGCCGCAGTAGACACTGCACGAAGCGTTGGACAGCAAATACGATAGCTAGCATTTCTTTCTCTATTTGAACGTAGTTTGTTTCAGTGTCGGTCATCGAACGAGAGGCATATGCTATCGGTTGGCCATTTTGCATGAGGCAGGCTCCCAATCCTCTTTCTGAGGCATCACACTGCTTCTGAAAATATATTCTCTACTTTCTCGAAGCTTTGGACTTTGGGTGTGTCCTAACAGAACGGGTTCGTTTCCTTCAGCAGGTCTCTCAGGGGGCTGTGGCATCTGAAAGAATAGGTGCTAAACGCTGGAGGTAGTTCATCATGCCGAGGAAATGCTTCACGTCTTGATTGTTTTGCGGAGACGGCATATCTCGGATGCCTTGCAGCTTGCTGGGTCTGGCTTTAGACCATCCCTGGTCACAGTGTGACCCATGAATGTTACTTCAGTACAACAAAGCTTCGGTTTGTCTTTGTTGAGTGTAACACCCTTCTCACGGCATCTCTGGAAGAGAACACAGAGCTTTTGATCATACTGAGCTTCAGCATCAGTTTTCACCTACACCATACAGTAGCATCGCACAGAATTGATGGACAATCTGGGACTTTTCTTTTGTTTAGGCGCGAAGTTCAAACTACTGCTCGCTCAGGTGTGCCGCAGGTTATTGATTTACAAAGAAATGTATGGGATACTAGGGGGGATACTGAAGACGTCCTTGCGTTTCTTAGTTTTTTTATAAAAAATTAGAAGTCCTTGGACTTTTAACTACTTTCTTGGGCTTCTATGAGGAAGTTAATTATCTAAAGATTCCATTTCCAGTTCTCATCAGGATTCGTAGCCTAATTTACTGGTATATTAGTGAAGCGAACACAACCTAGCAAAGCAAGCGAGGTGACTGAAGTGAAGTAATTCCGACCCGATCACAAATATTATCTCATTGGCTGGGAATAAAACTTGTCAAAACCTTAGTAAATACACCAAAAGTACAGCAGCATAGATAGAAATTCCTACCTGGAAATTCCTAGAGTCGTTATAGGGAACCGAAGTTGATAACAGGTAACATTTTACTTGTCATTGCTCGAACTGAGTCGTCTTCGCACCGGATCGGGAATTTATTCCCGGTTTATTAAAGAATAAAACAGTTTTGGTGATTGTGGTAACATTTCAGTGGTTATTAAACTCTTAAGAAGTATTTGGTGCATTGCTAAAAGGGCTGTAATGAATGGTTGAGACAAAATTCCCGTACGATTGACACAATAATACTACTATTCACAATATTTTAATTATTTGCTACCGTAGAATGCTCTTCAGATTTTTTACCTTTATCGAATTTCCCTCAATAGACGATCGTTTTATCTTTAAAGATAGGTATGGCTAGATACTGTGAGACAGGATAGAAAACTGATAGAATAGAAAATATTATATTTGACTATGAAGTGAAACCATGTTGACCTGCAGAGTAACAGTAGACTGATGATGCGAAGTGTCACGCACCCTTACATGTAGTTCCTCGACTGAACTACTACAGTATAAATATATAATGCAATTCATGTTTAGATATTTTGAAAACTGTTAAGCCATCTACATCGAAAAAGATTTTGTGAACTACCTGGAGTTATTTCATTGTTTCTGTTATTTACATTTGATGTTTCTGATTTGGAAACGACCTGGAAGAATTTTGCGCGGCACGGACTCACATATTCATCCATAAATACCTCAGATATTAATAAGAATAATGCTAAAAAATTTATGACTTAATAGGTGTAGGTACATGTAGTGCTCAGAGTTACTGTATGTGAAATCTATAAGTTTTTGAAGCTAATTTATTACACTTGATTCTGAGCGTGACAGCCTAATATGAGGTTTTCCCTAGGTTGCGTTTAACTTCTCGCTGCTTTTCTTTTTCTTAAAATAATTCAAAAATAATATCATTCTTGAAGTCTGAAGTAATTAACATCCTCTAACCAGAAAAATGAGGTCTTTTGAAAGCGTATAAACGGCAAATTGGTCATTAATACCAGTGAAATCTAGAGAGAATGAGGAAACATCTAAACCCAACTTACTCCTCTTACGTCACAGCCCAGTCCTCTAGGTCATCATTTTACGCGGCCAGAGTCAAAGAAATGCCTATTTTCGCACTTTTGACCGCTCGAAAAAAATAGAAAGAAGGGTCAGAATCAAAAAATTCTTTCGACACGTTTCTTAGAATAGCTTATATTTCGATATGAAAAAGTAAAAAAAAATGGGTGATAGGCACTTTAAGCAATTACAAAGAAACCACCAACCTTGCCCAAATAAAACTTCAATTTTCCCTGTAATTTTAGTAGTTTGTAAAATTCTCATGGTTCAAATGAAAGATCACAGGTAAAAGAATGCTTTGCATGCCCTTTAGATGAACATGTAGATGATGGCTAGTGAACACTAGCGTGGACTTAGATGAACAGTTTACTTCGATTTTTATACTATCATATTCGTCTCAAAATTCAGAAGTTTTGACTTTCTTAGTATGGATGGTAATATTCACGGTATTATTTCTTTGCAGTGTTAGTACTTTTTAAAAATGCTCATGGTGCAATGAACAATTTCTAGTTTCGTAAAAAAGAATTTATGACATCTTTTGATAAATATTTTGTTTTCAATAGAATGTTCTTAGTAGTAATAATAATAACTTTAATAACTTTATTTCTATAGCGCTTTTACCTATGATGTTCAAAGCGCTTTACAAACAATATAACAAATATAAATAATTACTGAAATATCAAATAATCAAAAATGTAACTACTAAACTATCTTAATGACTACATTCTATAAAAATATAATAAACTAGTAATTATAATATATATAAAATGAATAACTAATCTAAAAAAAAACTAACCATAAGCCTTTATATATAAAAATGTTTTTAGCTTTTTCTTAAAGCTATCCAAACTTGAACATAATTAGAGAGTTAAACGAGACTTACCTGTAAGTTGAAGTTTGACTTGAATTCTATCTCATAAAGAGTAGTAACCGAAGGACTGACATGAAGAACGAACAAAGCCTATCGGGAGTGACGTCACAGATCATTCATTCAACACAAACTCAGTTGACGACCATAAACGGATAACAAGCAATAGCATGATAAAGAGAAGTAACCGAGGAAAAATAGGGAGGGTGAGGCGGGCATGTCAGTCCTTCGGTTACTACTCTTTATGAGATAGAATTCAAGTCAAACTTCAACTTACAGGTAAGTCTCGTTTAACTCTCTAATTCTATCTCATAAACCGTAACCTACGGACTGTCATGAAGATTTCAAAGCATGGGAGGCAACTGAAGACCAGAATACAATTGTAAACGGTAGTTCACATCATTATCACACTTTATTAGCAAAATAGATGCAATCACACTAAAGGTTAACATTGTACTAATGTAGATTTTGATATTGAAAACAATTAACATTCTATTGTTTCATCAATAACATGTTTGAAATAGAATCTTCTAAAGGTCTTAGCACTACTCCAACCCGCCTTCTTTAAGATATCATCTAATGGAATAGAAGCACAAAAAGCAGCAGTTGCGGCAGCGTGTCTAGTGGAGTGAGGCTTGAACACTGTTATATCAATACCAGCCCATTCTAGGACTGTCTTAATCCATCTAGACATAGTCTGACCCCCCACAGCTTTATAAGGCTTGATAGTAGAAATAAACAAAGTGTTATCCCTGCGTAGTTTACTGGTTCTCTCGATGTATTCCTCTAAACATAGCAAAGGACAAATATCTGAATCAGGTGTATACCTAGCTATTATCACTGGAGGGATAGGATAGTTAGGACGACTTTGCTTCACATGCTTATTCAGAATAAAGATATATTCATCCTTTGATTTCTTCAGATATTCATTACTTATGTCTAGTTGCAAAAGTGTTTGTTTCCTCTGAATAGTCACCAAGGCCAAAAGAGTAGCTAATTTATAAGTGAGCTCTTTAAGGGATAGATACCGATTGGGGGAAAAAGTCTTCAAAAATTGTAAGACTTGGTTGACATCCCATATGGCATAATATTTATTTGAAGCTGGGGGTTTCTGTTCAAAGGCCCCTTTAAGAAACCGACACACGATAGGATGTTGGCCTACAGGAATTTTGTCAATCATTATAATACAAGATAGTGCTGACCGGGCAGTATTTAAAGAGGAGTAGGATAGATTAAGCAGGGTATACAAGAATTCCAACACATCATTCAAAGTGGGAGAAAATGGAGCAATTTTTCTTGCACTACAGAACTCAGACCACTTTTTAATATACACTGTGTACTGTTTCTGGGTGGCTGGTCGCCACGCGTTGGTGAGTACTCTGATAACGTGTTGCGAAAAACCCTGCATTTGGTAGTACTCCGTGATACTAGGCAAGCCATGAATTTCAGTCGCCCTTGCATGTTTTAAGTCTTTCGACCCGATGGGTGGAATAGCAGCTGGTTCTTGGCTGTCCAAACCATCACCACAGGCTGGCTGATGAGCATCTGTAAGACTCTGGTGTACCAAGTTTGAGTGGGCCAAGCTGGCACCACTAACAATCCCTCTGCTTGGTCGCTGGTTACTTTGTCCAAGCAGCGTGGAATCAAGCTAAATGGAGGAAAAGCATAAAACTTTTCACCTGCCCATGATCTACTAAATGCATCCACATAAACTGCTTCTGGGTCAGGTCTCCATGACACATAACGAGGTAAACGATGGTTCAGAACTGATGCAAACAGGTCAATAGTAAGATTAGGAAAAAGCTCACAGAGCTTAAAGAGCTTTTCTCCACCTAACATCCATTCATGATCCGAACAGCGGCGTCTAGACAATGCATCAGCCTGCACATTCGCTACACCTGGAATATGGACAGCTGTTATCCACAAATCTCTGTCAATACACCAGTTCCATATTTTGCTTGCAACAGCATTGCAAGCGGCAGACTTACAACCACCCATTTCATTAATATAGGATACTGCAGTAGTATTGTCAATTTCAAATCTAATATGGGTTCCACTTAGATCTTTACAGAAAATAGTGAGACAGATAAACGCAGTATATAATTCTCTTACATTGATGTGCAGAGATCTTTGTTCCTCTGACCAAACGCCATGGGACTGGAAGGATTCATCGGTACTGCAAATGACTCCCCAGCCACTGTCGCTAGCATCAGTCTGAAAGCTGTGTGAATGAGTAGGATGTTTAATGTTACGGAACACATGCATAACATTATCACACCACCATCTCAGTTCTTCTTTGGCATGCATTGACAACTGCATTGTGGCATCATAATCACCATTATTAGCTGATAAGGCCCGTATTTTATTTCTTTCTAGATTACGATAGTGCAATCTTCCAAAGTCAACCCCTGGTAAGGCTGATACCAGCTTACCGATGATATGAGCAATAAAGCGAATGGGAAAGAACTCCCCATTTTGAGCCTGTGTGCATAGAGATATGATTTGTTTCTTCTTTTCAAGGGTTAAGGTAACAGTCATTGTTACTGAGTTCAAGATGAAGCCCAAAAATGTTAAGGACTGAGAAGGAGTAAGCACAGATTTCTTAGGATGTACATAAAACCCCCGTTTGAGGAAGAGATGAACTGCCTCCTCGAGATTGGAGAAACAGTCTTGCAAATCATTCCCTTGAATGAAAAAATCATCAATGTATCCTGTAACAGAGCATCCTTTCTGCCTTAAACACGCTAAAGGAACTTTCATGACCTTGGTGAAAATTCTAGGAGAGCTTGTTAAACCCATGGGTAAAGCATTGAATTCATATAATCGACCGTCCCAGATAAACTTTAGATATTTCCTTTGTTCGGGCGCGATCGGAAGAGTATAATACGCATGTTTTAAATCTAATGAAGCAAAATAGGCCCCAGGGGAAATTATGCTTAAGACGGAATTTAAGGTATCCATCTTAAAATGCCTGAACAGAACAGCTTGATTGCAATTCTTGAAATTAAAGATAAGTCTGAATGACCCATCCTGTTTAGGTGTTACAAATATAGGCGACGAACATTCACCCGGTTCATGGCTTGAGGGACTAACCTCCCCTAATTCGACTAACTTATGGACGTCATCATTAATAATGTTCGCTTGAGTGCGATTAAAAAATTTCTGGCCATGTGTGCTATATAGACATGGGTCGTCGATAAATTTTATATGGCAATGCCTTACAATATCAAGAATTTCTGGATCAGTGGTTAGTTTAGCCCACTCAGAGAAACACTGACTTGCTTTACCCGCAACAAAAGGTTGTTGGGAATTGACAATATCTAATAAATTTGTATGTACATACCAATTATTTGACTTAGATTGCTTCTTATTCTCAGACTGTTGGTAACTACTGTGTGATGTATAAGTGGACGTACGTCCACCTAGTCTTCCTCTACCTCTGCGATAACCTCGTGAGTAATGTGCAAATCGATTTCTTCCACGAGAAATTGAAGGGGACGACTGTCCCTTGCAAACTTTGCTTTTCTGTAGCTCTGCGATTTCTTTAACTCGCTTTGATGTCTCTCCCCCAAAGAGGAATTCGTCAGCAGGGTTAGTTGAGGAACATAATCCCTTGGCAAATTCTGTCTTGAATTGTGGCCTGATTGCATCTCTACGTCGTTGATTAATTTCGTAATTAGCAGTCATCGCCAATGTTAATCCATCCAGCGCCGGAGTCAACAAATCTTTAGACGCTTTGGAGTTAACCAGCTTATTCGTAACCTCTAACTGACAGTTAATGGAAGCAAGTAGCATCTGTTGTGTACTTTGCAGTTTCGCATCATTCGTTTTAGTGCGTGTTGGCAATTGGGTCCAGATACCATTTTCGCATTTTGGTAAGCGAACTTTCACATTTTCTGGCGTATGATGACGTTTGATTATCGTTTTGCATTGGTCTGTGCTGATTCTATGCAGACAGAGCTTGTTTGCCACACCAGCAATTTCATCATTAACCTTCGGTCCCTTGAGTTCAATGTCAAGGTCCAACTGACTTGAATAATCGGATAGCAGGTTTTCCTCTATCTCCCCGCTGTCTTCCACATCGTTGGTCTTAGCTATTTTGTCCAAATCATTTTGGATAGAAATGACTGAAGAGTCATCTTCGTAAACTTCATTCTCTTCATGAGGTCCGTCGTAATGTTCCTCGTCGCGACTAGTCATGTAGTCGCTAAATTGGGTCATGTTTTCATTTAGAAGTTGGATATTCCTGAGAAGAGCACGGTTAACGTCTTCCTCGGCGCCCTCAGCGGGGTCACCTTCATTACGAGCTTCCATAATCTATCAGAGAACCAAAATAAATGTCAAAACGACTCGATTGCTCAACATGGCTTCGCCACGTGGTTCTCTGTGAATGCCTCTACGAGGTCATTCGGGTGAATTTTTCGTTATATTTCACATAATGTGCCTCCTGCGGAGTACACTTCACCCTTTTCTTTCATTTGACCTGCAAAGGAATTGAAAAACTTACCTTAAACCACGAAAAATTATCCGAAACGTAAAGAGGTCGCTCGAGACGTCAAAACTCCCTCGATAGTCTTGGTTCAATGATCTGTGACGTCACTCCCGATAGGCTTTGTTCGTTCTTCATGACAGTCCGTAGGTTACGGTTTATGAGATAGAATCTAATATCTTGGGAAAGAGTATTCCATAACACAGGCCCACAAATGGAGAATGCCCTAGCGCCAAATCACTAAGATAAGTTGGCGCAATACCATTCACTGCCTTAAAGACAAAAAGAAGGATCTTATACTTAATACGCTGTTCAACTGGGAGCCAATGTAGCTCCATCAATACTGGTGTAATATGATCTGATTTGCGTAAAAGACTAATAAGCCTAGCGGCAGCATTAAGAACATATTGTAAGCGTTGCACAAGGTGTATGGGTAAGCCAAACAATAAAGAATTACAATGATCTATCTTCGAAGTCACAAATGCATGAACTAGGATTTTTGTGGTGTCATAGCTTAAATACCTTCTAACGCGTGCTATGTTCCTAATATGGTAAAAAGCAGACTGGCAAACTGCAGTAACTTGTTTAGCTAAACTTAGAGTCCTATCGAAAACTACACCAATGTTCCTTGCATATTCAGAAACTTTAATGAGTTCGTTAGCAGCAGAAATAGTGTCCAGTGGTGGAGAGTAATGTCCAGTAATGTCCCATGATGTTTACGTGCCATTTATCGTACTTTATCTTCTGGATTTTCACTCTTCAATTTTGTCGGTGGGTTTTCTAAACATCACTCGTAACAACTCTTCGCCACGAAGAGCATTTTGCCTTATGAGTTTTGGTACTTCTGTGCTTTCTACTTTCAAAGAGATTTCTTGAGAATTTTTTGTGGTTTTGATCCCTGCATCTCGACCTTCTTCTCGACAGTGCAAGACATGCCCGAATCCTTCTATTTTTGGGCAACATAAGACATTTTTTCATGCTTTCTTATCACGGCCGCAAAGCAAAAACCCACAAATTTGTCTATATAGCTCCTTTATGATCTAACGTGGCTAATTTGACAAACAAAAGAGGCGGCACAGCAAAGCTTCATCGATCTAACACCTCGTACGAGAGATACGCTTCGCAGCTTCCTGGTCCCTAAGTAGCTCTGCTGGATTATCTAATCAGAGCTAGGAGATATACATTATAATCCTAATTTATGCCCGCACACAGAAATGTGTGTGAAAATCCTAACTGTAAGCTCATGTCCCTAAAACAATAGGCATTCTGTGCGATGAGGTTGTCGTCAAAGATCGGATAGGCTACAACCAGACCTGCAATGGGCGTTGCCAAGTCGCCTTTGGAATTCGTCCAGAGCTACGGAAATTCAAAAGGCATTCGAGTCCATCTGCACCTTCCCAGGTTGTGCCAAAAGTAGTTAGGTAGGTGCTTTTCCCGTCTACCTGCACATGCCAGAAGCCATTCTTTGCGTCCACTACTGTGAATAGTAGAGCATTTGTCAACTTAGGTAGTAGGTCGTCAATAACTGGCAAGGGATAATGGTTTCTCTTTAGTGCCTTTTTCATTGGCTTAGGGTCGATGCATAGCCACATCTGGCCATTCCGTTTAGTTGCCACTACCATGGAGGAGACCTAGTCGGTTGGAACTTCCACTGGTTCTAGAATACCCTTAGCAGTAAGATGATCCAGTACACGCTTTAACGGCTCCTATAAGAGTATTACTGGTAGGGCGAAAGGAGTAACAGACTTAACAGGAGAGTAACAGGAGTAACGCGGACGCTTCCTCTGCGACCGATAAGATGTTCTCATTGTTAATTGTTATGAAATCAATGTGGCTATTGTGATTCTTAGGATTGCGTGTTTTGATCTCAATTATTTCGATCCTTTTTTTTAAACATTCGCAATTCGGTATCTTTTTTCTTTAAAAGGGTCAGCGTGAGGTTATTAAATACATTAGTGTAGAAGTCAACAGGAGTAATATTTACTGTCGCTCCACAATCTATTTCAATCTTGACCTTTTGATCTTTCAAGAGCATCGTAGCAAATATCTTGTTTTCGTGCAAGCTATCCCTCTTCTGACACCATGAATCCTTGCTGTGTAGCGATAGAGTCCGGGGGAGACTGAATTAAGGGAAGACGCATACGATTGAGAATCACGTCTACTCGTACTAAATATTGCAACTACAACTGAGTACCGCGACCTACCATCTATTTCACCCCGGCCTGCTCTCAGTCTGACCTCTAGCTCAGCTGGAAGAGCATCGGTAGTACAATTCCGAAGGTCGTGGGTTCGAATCCCAGCGAGGTCGGAAATTAATTTTTCCGAATTTAATTCCAAGGCCTTTCGCCCGGAATAACCTCGTTCCCAAGCACTACAACTTACAACTTCTATATCTCTGAGTACAGCTAAGTAATTAAGTTATCTACAAGGTCTTGAGTTTCAATGTGATCTCTTTAGATACCAATATGATACTTGCAAGAACGGTACTAAATAAACGACATGAGCATCAACTTCCCATCAAAATGTGTCAGCAATAAGAATACTGTAATCACCAGCAGCTGCAACATGAACATCAATTCCAGAACTGTCAGCAACGAGAACACTTCCATCACCAGCAGCTGCAACATTAGCATTAACTTCCCATCCAAAACTGTCGGCAATGACAACGCTTCTATTACCAGCAGCTGGAACATGAGCATTGGGATGAACGTACCGTTTACGGATTTTGTGGATGTGTAAATTTGTTTTGAGGTGAGCTTGTCAACTATAAATTATAAGAACTTGTACTACTTTGATTCTTTTTATTTTTTATATTGATAAATATTTATAAACAGTTTATTTAACGTAAATTGTGACAATAAACCTACGTTAAAGCACTAACAAGTGCTAGATTTTACTTTCTAGAAACAACTGCAAAATCCCATTTTGGGACTTTGACGAATTGCCGATTGGTCGGTTACTGTGAGGACACACTCACTGGAACCAGTTGAAGAAAGTTAACCAATCACGAGGCGAAAAAGAAAACTTCGGCTATTTAGTTAGGAGCAAGAAACGAAGCCTAGATATCTGAGAGAAAACTTAGGCGTTAACAGCAAGTTTAGCAATGAGAAAGTGTGATTGGCTAAGGTCAATAAGATAATGATTTTGGTCTCTCATGATTGGCTACTTGAAATTTCTTCAAATGGTGCCGGATAGTGTGTGTGCACTGTAATAGGTGACCGCTTTGTAAAGGATCTATTTGATTTTACAGTACTTTTTCATAGTTTTTACAGTTTGCACTTTCAACGTCATGTTTAAGCTTCATTTTTTAAATTTATTTCTCATATAAATTATTTATAAACCAAATTTGGTTTTAAATAATAATGCCGAAAATCAAAATATCAGCTTAATTGTTTTGTTTTGCTAGTTTGATGCTTTTGTCTCATTGTGATTGTACGTAAAGGACCAGTTACTACAGCACAGTGACCAGTCTATATCCGGCCGGTTGGGATTTAGTCTAAATGTACCCTTCTCAAAGTTATATCGGATGTGAGGCTAGCATAGAAATACAAAAGAAGTGCCACAAAAATTCAATCGAGAAAAAAAGTGATTTATTTTGTGTTTTCATGTTGGCCACGCATCCACGATATTTTTGAGAAGGGTTCATTTTAGTCCAATATATATAGTGGGTTATGAGTTATAATCCATCCAATTTTTTTAGTCTTTTTGTTATATTGTATTACAATTTGTTTTGTTTTATTTATTGTATTTTGTGTCAACAGGGTCTTTCACCGTCTTTACAAGACGGGCATGTCGACACCAGCAAGGAAAATGAAAGTAATAAGAGTAAGTATGTTAATGATAAAAAGCAAGGGTATTACTATTAACTGTTCCGAGGTTAAGAAAGACTGGGTCGAGTTGGCTTTGCAGTGCATTTTGGGGCTGTTTATGGAACGAAATAGACGAAATATGTCCCCTAAAACAGCCCTAAAATGCACTTCGCAATGTCAACTTGACTTTTTTATCTTTCCATAAATAAAACAGCGGTATGTATGGATTAAGTTAGAAGATCATTACTGTGAGTTTGAATTTAACCTTTCTTCATGAGAACATGACAAGAGGGAACGGAATAGTTATAAAACTAATACGTAAACCTTATGCTTCGTCAAATTCTTCATCATCAAGATAATCACTTCTCAAATGAAATGAATCAGCTTCCGGTGCTGGCAGCCAATTATTGGCCACGAATTTTTCTCCCTTTTTGACGTCACATCCGCCGTGTAAAGATCTGTCGTCACGTGGTCCCATCCATCCAGTTTTCTCGTCTCGTAAAAAATTGTACCACATTATGGCTTTACCTTTCTTGGGTGGAACCACGAGGTTTGCTGAATGGCAGTATTTGTATAGATTGTAGAGATTTCCTTGTTTGCGATCTCTGAATTCCTGCAAATGCGAAATAAGATTGTCATTATACTCGATCGTTTTTTCCCATTGCAATACTAATGCCGCTGTAAGCCTTGACTACAGATTCATTTTGTGTAGGTTTAGCAGTGTGACCAAATCATTCACATGCACAAAAGTCAAACCTGTTCAAGTTAACCTGTGGTTATCTAAAAATAATAGCGATACACATTGAATGAGAAAAGGGGTCTGCATTGTATTACCAAAGAGAATTTCAGTGAAAATCATAAATAATAGGTCAGAACTAACCAATGACTACCTGATGTTACTGTGGATTAGAAACGAACATAGTTGACGACAAACTACAAATATTTCATAAGAAACTAAACCTTAAAAACTAGCAAACTACAAATGAAAATATGCCGGGGGATGACAATATGGAGCAAAAAATAAGAAGAGAATAGTAAATATAGACATACAGTTTCGTTAAAGTTCTCTGCGTCAGCCACCGGGAAAGCTGTTTCTCCTCCTTCCTCGACGTCATTGAGGTAATACAGGACCGTTATGTATCTGGGCATTGATAAATGACAAAATGTTAACGATAGACCAGTAGCAATACATGTTGTTAAAAGAAGGAAAACGTAGTGAAAGGCTGGACGTATTTGATTTGATGGTTGGTGGTGCTTAGACTTAGCTGTATCAATCAATATTAAATTAGGGAGGGGGGAACAGCATTACGGATATTTACCAACAATGCTTCTGACGTGCAATTAAATGAGCCAATGTGTCGCAAGAACACTTATTGGTTGGGAGCGCGTACTTTATGAGAACACGGTCACGCGCAATTTCTATCTCCATTACGCTTTGTGTTTATAAAACGTTTCTCGTGTTCTGCCAATTCCCATGTGCATTATTTAAGAAATAAAGCAGCTTTTTCCGTGCTCTGTTCAGTAATAAAGCGCGCAGGAAGTGACATAAGCACGACCGAAGTGAAAGGGGAAGCACGAGCCGTAGGAGAGTTCTTCTCACACTTCTTGAGTGCTTATCAGCGCTTCCTAAGTGCCTTTTTACTGAATGGAGCAGGGAAAAAGCTGTTTAATTCGTTTTTTTATATAGTTACTAATTTTTTTGGTATTGAATTCATTTACGCAAGACGAAAGACAGTCGCGGGATCTAGTAGTACTTCGCGCTCACGGCGTCAGCACTGTGCTCCATTCACTAGTAAAGCACAGTTTTCGACTAATCAGCGCGCGCCTACTATCCTAACTATATAATAAAACTGCACACGACACGCGCGCAAGTTTTTTTTCAATAACGTTACCTGCAAAGTCTGCAGTATGGAACACCAAGAAGATCAAAATGACAGCACTTGTCTTTAGGAAAGTCGGATCTCCTTGTGCCATCATAATGAGCATTATAATGACCTCGCTTGTCGTATCCTACCACCTACAGGAGTTTAAAAAAGGATAATGTTAGTAACGAAAATAGAATATTAGCTTTTCTGTTCATGTTTTTGTCACGGTACCACCTGCCGTATACCTCAATAGTAATTTAGAATGCAACACGATGACGTTTTAGAAAGTCAAACAGGAAGAGCATAAGGCCTGACCTGTGAATATAGCTTTGACGTGAGTAGGGGTGTGAGCATGGTCGCGGTGGGGTTTAGTTTAGTTTAGTTTATTCGTCACTATTTACAACTTGAGGTACAATATGTTATCTGATAAATTAAGTGAACTAAACATAGTTATGTAGAGATAAAAAGGGGGAGGGGGGGGGATAGTGAAAAAGAAGTAGGTTATTATGATAAAACGTGACAGGAGGATGATACAGGACTTGCGTCCCAATTGACAACCTTCCTTCCTTGGGAGAGGGGGCAGAATTTTATTGGTACCATTCACTTACCTGCAAGGGTTCTCCGCCATAAATGATGTCTTTAGGAAGCTTTGTTAATTTCCAAAGCCTAATGCAAATCAAACATTAATACTTTGTTCTTGCGCATTTACTTGCTCACCGCATATGTCGTTCTCATTCCCAGCAGCTGCGTTCGTTTTGGTCTCAGCCATAAAATAGAAATGATAGGAAGAACTAACTGCCGCTGTTTTCTGATTTGATACTAAGGCAATAAAAAAAAACACTAAAATAATAATACTTTTACTAGAAAAAAATGGGGATTCATTTGGGGATTCATGGGAACTTATTTTGTTGGTAGAAACCAAAAGAATGCAAGCTCTGGAGATAAGAATGCACATAATATATTCACTTTGCACATGGCTTTTGCGAACCAAATCCCTCTATTTAAGACCCTATAGACCTCTTGCAGCACGTCTGAATGCAGCTAATTCGTAGGACATAGCAATAGGTTTCCAATTCTCATGAGATTGAAATTCTTTCGTTTTGTCTTCCAAATTGAGCTGCTTTGACGTCGCATGCAAGGGGTCTATAGTATGTACCTTTTCCTCAACGTTTTCATTATTTTGCTAGATTTCTTTCCTTGGAAGAGCCATACTTGTTTGCTGTGTCGGTCGCGGTGATGAGGATGGTGATCTTTGAGGTCATTGAAGTACATGTCGATGGCGTTGGTTCGTAGTGTCTGCCATTCTGGGTAAGTAATGATACCTGAAAACCACAAATAAAAAAAATATGTCCTCATTCTTGTGTGTATAGTTTACATGATGGTCTGTTCCTCATTAGCTGTACTAAGGTTAAGGAAAACGCATGGTCGAGTTGGCATTAAACTTAAACTTATAAACTTATCTTTTAAAACCAACACTCCCCATACGAGGGTCTCCTGTGAGGTTCCCTCCACTCGCACTACCACTACATTATATATATTTACAGCATACGATACTTAACTCACATGTTGCTTTTTACGGAGGGAGGAAACCGGAGATCCTGGCATTTCAGTGAATTGTGAAACAGTTTTAGGCGACAAATAGACGGCACCTTGAAAAATGTGTCCTCTAAAGCAGTGCCATAATGCACTTCAATGTCAACTCGACCATGCGTTTGCATCAACTTTAGTATGGGAAGCACGTTCTGATAAGAATGTGGCATTATGTTTAGTGTAGTTTTCTTCAACCAGAGCAGCTGTAAGATACTTTTACATCTGGGCCGGGTTGTTCAAAGCTGGGTTAGCGCTAATCCAGGATTAACTCTATAGGTCTTATTAAAAGTTAACACAGGTTTAGCACTAATTGGGCTTTGAACAACTGGGCCCTGATTAATATTTCAACATCGTATCAGAGCCATCAAATTATATCATAGATGAAATCTAAAGGATTTCAACCAATGAGAGTGCGCATTCTGATATTACAACTGTTTAATATATCAACTGGTAAATGATAAGGATTTTGGCCGAGAGCTAAGAGGATTCTGCTGCATCATAATCTAAATATTTTCAGCCAATGAGAGCACGCCTTCTAGTGATTATCACATCAAATGCAATATATCAACTGCACAATGGCTTTTGACTAATCAGAGCGAGGTAAGCAATCTGATGCATGAAATGTAGATGGTATCTAAAGATTTTTATCCAATCAGAGTGCTCACAGCGCCGTATTTTGTTACTTTTAATTTCGGCGAATAATTAGTATTTATCTTAACTCACCATCTTCCAGTTCTTTGAGGTCAAGATTTTGAATCCTAAGAAAATCAAAATAGTATTAGTATTCGCGAAAGTTTATTTATTACATTTTTTAAGGTTCTCATATATTACTTAACCATTATTCGCCGAAGAGGCGAAGTGAATATCGGGGATTATTTACCGAGACGCGAGTCTTTTTTTAGTATTGTTAGCAAAAGTGATTTTAATAAATAACGGAGAGAGATTTTTAATAATGTTATTAATCTCTGCAAGGGGCACAAATTGATAAAAAACGTGCGCATGCACGCTATATTCCGCACGCTATATTCACCTGTAGGTGAATATATAACAGCATAAGATAAATTATTGTTACTTTTCACTACAGTCAATTTAATCCGTGATTTAGCCGTGTCCTGATTTAGTTTAGAGCAGTTTTCGTAAGACTCTGACAAACGCTTGGCACTTACACGTACGGTCATGACACAACCAGAAGCCACAATTTACTCTCCATCCATTCAGATACCGGGAACACGGTATAAACACGTGCAAACACGGTCAAGGCACTGCCAGACCAATCGAATTGCGCGAAAGAAACTATCAGCCAACTAAAATTTTAGGCGCAACATCACAGTCACGCGGGGCACAGCACTGCACGCCTACGGGACTGAGCTTTTCACGCTCATTCGAAAACTGCACTATCCTAAATTCAATTTCAGGCTTGTATAAAATTGATGTTCTTTTGCAAATGTTTAATGGGATTTCAAATGGTTTTATGATTTTTTGATTGCATAACTGGACACTTACATCTCGTCAATGTCTTGATCTTCAAGAACAAGATACTTAACTCTCTCAGCAAATATCTTGATCTATGGATTATTAAGAGCATGTAGTTATACTATAAGGGATAATGGGTTACTAGCAACGTCTACAATGGGCTAATGGCAAGGCATTATGGGTCGCCCCGGGGAGCAAATCAAAGAGAAGATGCTGAAATGATGACTCTCACGATCTTTGATACATTTACTCACTTGTGGAACTTTCCATTGTTTTTTTAATTCATCTCTTGCGAACTATTCGAGTGAAGGCATTTAACCCGTGAAATAAAATTACTATCCAACATACAATAGTCAAATAGACCCCTCGCATTGATTTCCTAGCGGGAATTGTTCTGGAGGAGAAAACAAAAGGCCGTCTTTCTTATGCAAAAAAAGAATTTGTCCCCAAGAATAATTCCTCTAAGGACTGCAAGGGATCAATAGCCACAAAAGAAAACAATCGAAGGTCAAGGTCTGCTAATGTGCATTAGTCTAAGATCTATTTTACGGTTTTAATGACTTCACCCTAATGACAATCAACGTCATTACTGTAACAAAGCTTTGTCTATACGCCCCATAATGCCTTGCAATTCAAGATGGCCGCCGTATCGTCAAAGTAGTCCATTGTGAATGTGAATGTAGTGATGATATGCTTTGGGCATATGGTTATTACCCATGACGTTAAGAAAGAATGTGATGTCAGTAATGTCTGCGATCGTTTCATCGATTGTTTCATGTCGCTTAACTAAGGCGAGAGCAATTTTCTATGCAACTTACAAGTTCCACGAGTGTTTACACTGTCCAACGGAGACAAACAATTGCTGCAACTTGTCTTGCAACATTTTTCCAAATTGCGCTATAGGCTACATGCTGCAATCTTCCATACAACTTGTCGCAAAACCGTTGCGAGACAATTTAGCAGAAAAAAATTACTCTGTGTAATCTCGCCTTAAGGTGCTTTTGATAAAACGTTGCGCAGATTTGGGGGTAACACACAACAGGAAGAACGAAGCCTGGGAGTGGATGAACAAACAATGAATGGTGAGATGAAACAAAGAACGCAGCTCACATGTAGAATAATACACATTGTTCACCATAATCCATGCTTTCTTTGTTTTTGTTCTTTTATCCAATCCCAAGCTTCGTTCTACCAGTGGACACCGACCCCCTTAGATGAAGTTGTATGCAAGTCTTGCAGCAAATCATTACGTGTGACTTGTCTTACCTCGTCTCTAGTGATTTCGTAGTCTCTGTTAACATCCCAGTTAAGGAAATATCCTGCCGTACTATTGGAATGACCTGGTTGTTGAAATTAGGGCATACAAAGATTAGTTGCAGCAGATTATATTTCTGATAAAAGGTTTTTTTCTTTAGGATGTTTACACTAGCAGCTTTGTGGCGCGATGAAGTAAAAATGAAATAAAATCGAAACGCCGCTGAGATTGCGCGTCAAAATCATTGCCAGTTTAAGCAGTCCTTTTCGACTCTTCAAAAAACTAGGTTGCAGCGTGTCATGGAAATGAAAGCTCGTTGAAGCATCAAAAGCACTAGACTCTTTCACAGTCACCCGCCCCGCCATTCTATTGTCTGCTAATATATTATCCAATACGAAAACTTTACCATTGTATTTTAACTACTTGGTGGGAGACTATGTACGAGTGAATTAAAGTGCATAACATTGCGGCCTAGCCAACCTATCAGGTTGCTTGATGTTATCTATCCAATTAAAATGGATATTGTCGGCATCGTCATGCAATCACGTCACGGCAGGCTAAGTAAATCCTTTAAGTTTTTCGTAAGGTACAGGGCCCAATTGTACGAAGGGTGGAAAGTGCTATCCGACTGATAAATCCTTATCCAGTGGATAAGTCGATTCTGGTATCCAATAAATTGATCCACCGGATAAGATTTATCCGTCGGATAGCGCTATCTACCCTTTGTACAACCTGGCCCTGGACTGTAATAGCGTGAGTTATCTACCTTCAGTAGATCTGATTCGTTTCATGTGGTCTTGTGTGATAGGATCCATGTGTAAATCGCTTGTGTGCATGCCTGCTTTTTTGGCCAACTCGATGATGTGATCGCATTCTTCTGCCGTCAGGAAGTTGGGGATTTCTGAGAGAAGAATCAGGAAACAATAATAAAGGTCAGTGCAATTTAGAAGCTGACTGTGGTGTTGCAGGAGAAAGAAAAGTTTTTCATGTCTCAGCGACACAGGCCGCTCGAGATTGAGGAAAACTCTCAGTCGCATTTCCGAAAGCTTTAATAAGCACTTTACATGACATAATAACTGTACTGTTATTAACCGGCAAAAATATTGCAATTTACTTTTGATGGATTAGTAATGTTATTGGTGTGAGCAGTTCCGAAGTTGAAGAAAAGACTGGGTGGAGTCGACATTGCAGTACACTGTGCAACTGTTTTAGAGGATATCTTTACAAGAAAGCGTGTCTTTCGTCCCCTAAAACAATCTCACAATGCACTGCAATGACAAATCCACCAAGTCTTTTACTCAACCTCGAAATACTTAATATCTAGCACTGAAGGAGAGCTTACTTCTTGCTTGCTCGGTGGTGGCAGACTAGAAGAGAGGAACCCCACTCCCCTTTTAAAGTGCACCTAACCCCTCATACAAGTATTCAGTATTGATTCTACATAAAGTAAATAGTTTAATGGTGAAATATTTCTTCATTTGAATGTTGCGTCTTTAAGATATAATAGTTTATGCTTCATTGTATTGCTGACTATGACTTCACCCAGGCTCTTGAGTGTTTTTGTTTTCATTTTCAATACCAAACACTAGTTATAATGAGACATCAGACTTACAATAAACATTGTGGAAACCTTGAATATAATAATGATTCTTTTTAAAAACTGTTTGTGTGAACCATGTATATTTAATGAAGCCTGGGGTGACGTCACAGTCACTAACATATTGGAAGTATAAACCTTGATAACTTAAAGACGCAATATTCAAATGAAGAAATATTTTCACCATTCAACTATTCACTTTATGTAGAATCATGCTGAATACTTGTATGAGGGGTAGGTGCACTTTAACTGAAGAAATGGTTCTGCCCCAGTAGTGGATTCTCCCTATTTTTACTCACCAAAGATTGGTGGAAACTTAGCTCTTGTTATCATTCTATACTTCTTGTTGCCTCCTAACTTTATTTTACGTACATGACCAACCTTTGAAAACAATCGTAACTCAGTATTAAGATAAAAAGACAGCTCACTCCAATCCTAACTATACTGTTTACATTAATACAAATCTGTTCTGAGATAGCAAAATGGGTACAATTGATTCGTCAGCCAGCAGAATATTTTCAATATAATAATGTGATCGATAGAAAATAACTGATAAGACTTCGTGAGAGTTTAATGACATAGAAGTGACTAACATAGTAGCTGAGCCACCAAAAATTCTCAAACTCAAATTCGACACCATTATTTCCTATATCAGTGTTGCTAGTAATAATTTTATATACAAAGACAGGCTAACCCCCCAACCCAAATTGAGGCAATAAGATAAAAAAGTCAGACAGAGACATAAAAGAAAGACTAAGTAATTAACTATTTGTGCATGTGAAGTTTTCAATGGTCATTTTCACATAACGTGCTCGCTAGCTTTATAAGACAGGTACATCATTTTCACTAAACTTGTCTAATTTTTGGAAAAGGCGTGGAATTAAAAATGTTTGCCATTTTTTAAGTGGATGGTTGAAATATATATAAAATGATCAAGCTGTGCTAAACTTCGTCCCTAGGGCGTTTATTATTCAATGCTATCAGCAGTTTGTTGAAAGAAGTGGATTCGAAATGATATAATACTTTTCTGAAAAACGAAAGGGATTTTGTCCTTTTACAATAATTATTTTCTGCTACTAAACGACACTTTTTTCCTTTTTTGAAGTAATTTGTCTAAATAATGTCTAAAGTTGATTTAAGAAAACAGTAATGATAAAAAGGTAAATTATTGATTTAAGAAAAGCTTATTTGCAACAGATTAAGACAAAGTTTTCTTGATTACAGCAAGTGCTATTCAATAGCGAAGGGTTTTAAAACAGTATTAAGTAAAGAATAAATACCTCTACTGGATCCCAGCGATATAACTTAGGTTTGCCATCATCAAGACATGGTCCAGGATCGTCTGTTATCGGTTGGTTCGCTTCTCTGCTATACTTATTGGAACAACATGCTTGAATCACTAGAAAAAGAAAAACTAAAGCGACTAGTTTCCCAACCATTCTCTTTACTCCACTTTAGAGTTGTTCCTTAGTTTAGAGTTCGAGTTCTTGGGTTAAGAATCGATCAAACGATAGACTGACTGAATACCACGATGAATCCCACGTGCTCTCTTCTGGGTAAACTGAACTAAACAAAATAAAACAAAGGACCTTATCAGAACAGTATTAATAAATAATGAGAACTGATCGTATTAATGATGAAATTAGTCTAAGGCTTCTTTGTGATGGAGGATATCAACCAGGTAGAGATTGAACAAGTGGCTTTATTGAATTTTTCTAATAAATATTCATATTTTTTGAAAAAGAAGACAGGTCTTCTAGAGAAAAAAATTCCAAAGAAAAATCTTAAAATTCAGAGATCTTCAATGGTGACTTACTTAGATTTTCCACATATTTTAGGCATTTTTATTTGATTATTTATTCTATTTTAGTCCGTGATTCTCTGCACGTTTTTTCCATTAACATTAAGCACCAACAGACGAAACAAGAAGGCGGCAGGTTGGAAATATTACACACAAAAACGACGCTTAAAATACTCATCATTAAAATCAAATTGACAAAGTCCTCGTGAGATAGTATATACATGACAAAAATGTTTTGTGAAGTTTACAACCAACGATGAAAAGGGAAAAAACATTACTGCGGTTTTCCCTATTCTGCTTACTCAGTAGTTGAGAGCTGCACAAAGAAATTAGATTTTACGCTGAAGTCAATTAAAAATATTTAATATATTCTTGACTCTGAGTTCGCAGATTATTGAAAACCTTAGTATTAAATGGATGGAGAGAGAGAGAGAGAGAGACACCACTCGCTTATCTGAACGACCCGTCCCAGCATACCTTGCAATTAAACCGGAAACCTTAAACTTCTTATTCTCGACTTTCACATCCCCATAATGCCTTGCGTTTTTGGAGGGTAACCAATCAAAAAACTGTCCCAAATTGAAAAGTTTCTTAATTGAATTTATACTATACCTGCTTTTATCTGTACAATACTGATTATCAGTTTATTAAAGTTATTTTTGCTTGTACAGATCATGAAGACTTTTGGTCTTACAGAAAATGTATTGACTTACGAAAAAATGTTTAAGATTTTCCTTAAACGTCTTCAAGCTTCTATCTTTTCTGTTTTTTACTTCTTCATTTTATTTCTTGGATACCAAACAAGGTATTGTTAACATTGTCTGATCAGCCTTCAGCAAAATAAGTGGGTTTTTACCCTCTGGTTACCCACCAAAGACGCAAAGTATTATGGGGATGTGAAAGTCGAGAATGCGAGTACATCGTATCAGGCTCGCTCGGATAAAGGGATCCCATCTGTTATTTTTAGCATTGCTTTATATACTGAAAACAATTCGGTGATCCACATTGCATGTTCAATTTACATTCATTTCAATCTCTCATTTAAATTCTACAGTTTTTTTTAGAAAATATGTTATAATAATTACATTAATCTATAATGACAGGGAATTTCAACAATTAAGATTAGTTGAAGATTAAACTTGATTGTCTCATTGTGACATTATTTACGATCTTAATTCATTTCCTCATTAATACTGTCTTGATTCACCCCGTTAAAAATTGATCATCGAGTTTATCTATCTTTTCTTAACGGGATTTATCACTAATTTAATTTGTAGCATAGTGACTGCCTAACAGTAATTTTCATAAACCCGTGAAACAGATATCTAAATTAGTATGTAATAGTGAAATGACAACTAAAAACAACACATTGGAATTAGTACTTCCAATAATTTGTATTAGGCTGGCGTGTATTTCCACTCTATAATATTTATAGTTATATAGAATTAACTAGGTGTATCAAGAATAAACCGTACAGAGAGCGTGCGCATGACGTGACGTCATAGCCGCGACCTTGATCAACATAAATCGAGATCTACCCATAGAGTAGATTTTTATTTCCTTGGCTCAAAGTGCATGCATCTCGTGCCGTGCCGTGATAGCATGCAGGTACTTCATTTGGGCGTTGTTATTATGGTATTTTTATGGCAACCGCTTCTCGAGAAGCTGTAGCCACCATGTCACTCGAGTGTATAAGTATGTTCATTGAACGAGCATTGAAATACTGCTCTTTGAATGGTTTAGATAATGTCGTCAGTGCTAACTCCGTATCTTTCCGTGCGCCTTGGATTTCTATACTCATGCAAATTCTACTCTGTCGTTTCGTGCGTGAAACACTAGTCAATTTGTCTTGCGCATGCAGATACTGCACGTTTTGTCGACAGTATCATTCCCCGTCGGATTATTTATGTAGTTGTCGCATCATCATCAAAACTACTCCTATAATCGATATTTTCCAAGTCAGGCGCAACGATCCAGTTATTAGCAACCCATTTATATCCTTTCGTCACTCCACATCCTCCGTGGATCGTAAAGTCATCTCTCTCTCCCAAGAATCCGGTGTCTTCATCCACAAAGTGGTTGTACCACAGGATAGCCTTTCCTTTCTCCGGTGGAACCACAAGACGAGCTTTATGACAGTTTTGTAGTAAATTGAATACATCTCCAGTCACGTTCTTTACTAAGTCCTAAAACCGAGAAAGAAATGCTTAAGAAAACTTTTGCACCGTGGTATGTAATATAATTCATAATGATTTAAAACGTAGCTGTTTCGGTGTTTATTTCATTTCGTCTTAACGTCTAGTCACTGAAGTTAAAAATATGAAGTTTAAACAAGAGTGTATTTTAGTCAAAGCAAGCGGATGACAATCTAAGACCGTATTGAGTATCATTGTGGAATAATATATAACGGCAAAGAATGTTGCGCGTTTGGGGTTTTAAACATTTGTAGATCTTTACTGATAATTTTACAGCGATGGAAAAAGGCTAATGTCGTTGTTGCGTGTGCAGCATTCCGAGTTGACCGGTTCATCTGCATCTTAAAGTGTCTATGACAAGAAAACATCGTTTGAAATGTATAGTTTGTTAGTAATAATAAATATATCGTAATGAAATTTGTTTTAAAAGCTTATTTCTTGAGATATTTGAGAAAATTAAGCCCAAAAACGTCATCTTGTTGACACGTACTCTAGATTCGGTAGTAATGCACGAAATATAAATTGTAATTCGTATAAAATAACAACGAAAAGCATATTTTATTCTTGTTCTTGAATTTCTAGATGAATACGTTTTTGAAACAAATTTACCCTTGATATTCTTATAAATGCCAATAAACTACGCATCTTTAACATTAGAATTTTTGTGTCATATGCACTTTATCAAAGTTATAGAACGTTACCTCTTCTCTGTATGTTTCATTGTCTGCTGCCGGGAAAGCCGTTTCACCGCCTTCTTCAACATCATTTAGATAATACAGCACTGTGGCATACCTAGGAGACGGTATTAGAGGATGCGCATTTTTATAATGGCAGAATAAGATTCTTTGTTTGAGTTATATCACATTCATGTGTCTTCTCATGCGCAACATTAAACAAAGAAATTATACTCAAGAGATTGAAATGGGTAAAAATGCACCAAGACGAATTAAGTCTATTGCTTGGTTTCAAACAATCAGCTGATAAGAGTCTTCGAATCTCATTATCTGGTCTAGTGGTTAAACACTGAACACACTTTGCTGTCAGCCAGAGAGAATTCTATGTACCTCTACTTTCTCATAGCCATACTTTTCCCATAATCGGTTTTGCTTCATGGGGGTAACGAAGCAAAAACCTGTCCACAATTTAAACGTTCTTGAATTGAATTTATACTATACCTGCTTTTAACTGTACAATACTGATTATCAGTTTATTCCAAGTTAGTTTTGCGCATACAGAACATCAAGAGGCGAAATATGTATTGACTTGCAAAAACAATTTTAAAATTTACTTTAAACTTCTTCAATCTTCTATCTTTTTCTGTATTTTACTTCTTCATTTTATATTTGGATATCAAACGAGGTATTTTCAACAGTGTGTCATCAACGTTTACCAAACTAGGTGCAGGTTTTTCCTCAGGTTACCACCAAAGCCGCAAAGTATTTTGGGTATGGGAAATTTTAGGCAGTGTTTTTTAAGACTAAGAAGCAATTTTAAACTCCACCTCCTTCCCAATAAAAGAAGACCTATCCTGGTAAAAGCAAACGATTAAATTTGTTCTTACCTGCAAAGTCTGCAGTGTGGTGAAGTGGCGACAGTTGTGTGACAGCATTTGTAATCACGTGGATGAGCCGTGATTGATTGACTGTCGTAGTGCCCATTATAGTGACCATTTTCATCGTATCGAACCACCTTGGTAGCATAAGAAAATAACGTTAATGCCTTGTTATGCAGTCTGAAGCTGTCTGCAGGAGTACCCTTGTATGTGACGTCAAAGCAGCTCAATTTGAAGGACAAGACAAAAGAATTTCAATATCCTGAAAATTGGTTTGTTATGTCCTCCAAATCGAGCTGCATTCCCACGTGCTGCAAGGGACCTATAGCATCTTACTGCAAAACGTGCATCAGATGAGATTGATTTATATTTTTCAGCGCAGATATAATGTAGTTTGATGGCTCATCAGGATAGGAACATGACAGAGTCGCCAACTAAGAATTTCCCCGTCATTCAGTTCATACTGGGATCCAAAATTTAGAAACGGAAGTGAAGTAAAAATACGCACGTGAAAGAACATGACATGCTATCTACCATCAGGCATTTATATGCTACTTGTATACTTTTATGCTTCCCTGCTAGCAGAGCCTAATCTCTTTTGTTTTGGTGGAGTGAGAAAAATAGATTCTGCCAATGTAGGACGTTATACTTGTCGCGCCTGCGTATCGTAACTTAGCAACGCAATCATGATTTTGACAGCCGCTCTAATCAAACAACGTTTAGCGCCACGGTGTGTTACATTTTCTCATGCGCCCTACATGTATCCGGTTAAAAACCGGTTTTAAGACTGGTTTTGTTCCTCCACAATCGTGGACTGCGGTGTATCAAAGGAATGCTCTAAATCGGCAGAGTCTTCCTCCTCTCCGTCTAAAAGAAGGGAGAGAGAGAGGAGAGACTCTTCTAGCAGGGAAACGTTTATGGAAAAATATCGTTAAGTCAGTGCAAAATGAGTGGTAAGGCGTATAGGGGGGTTCAAATCACTTTTTGATGCCATCAAGAAGAGAACATGCTATTTACCAGTGCGTAATACTTACTTGAAGAGGTTCGCTGCCGCGAATGATTTCCTCGGGTAGTCTTGTCAGCACTTTGATTCTTCAAGACAATCATAGAAGATATCATAGATATTACTAGACAGGTCGTTGGATTTCTAAGTTCTTTGTCATTTTTCTATTGATTCCTCGTATTTTTAACTTATCGAACAGTGCAGTAGTCCCAAGTGTCTCCTCTACTCATAATAACATCATACGTCACGCTGAGAAACCTTCCTTTGACAGACTGCTCAGTGTGTTGTGTCGATAATCGTAGTTTTTCACGACATACTTTGATGGTATTCTACAAGACACCATAAAGGACATAGTCTTGTCTTACCTTTCTCTGAGCCGTCTGATCACTGGATCAGCGGTCCTTCCGTGGGGCAACCAAGCTTGGTTGCTGTACCTCTCTTTATGTCGTGGGTGATATTGTTTTAGTACATTAATGTATGAGTCGATTGAGGCGGTAGGGAAGGTGGAAAATTCTTGAAAGGTCACCTTTCCTATAAAGAAAGATATAAATCACAAATCTATTAAGGTTTAGTAAGGCTACTAAATTTTTGTGCAAACAAACTCACCATCATCCATTTCCTTTAGTTTAAGTTTGTTGATCCTTGAAGTGAAAAAAATTACATGCATAAGTTAATATTGTGTGCAAGAAAATCTCTATTTGTGACAATCAAACAGAGACGGGCGCTTAAGTGATGCAACTGGACGCAGTGAGAGTTTCCGGGAATGCCACACGCAGCAACGCTGCCTGTCTGCCTGTCTGCCTGTCTGCCTGTCCAAGTCTGCCTGTCTTTCTGGTGTATAACCAGAACCCTGCATTTGGTGTGCGCGAATATTATCATCATTTTTGCGCGAAATAATGCAGACTACGACTCTGCAACGTTACTTAAAACAGTTGCGCCGTGTGTCCGGACAACACTTATGGAGAAATCTGCACGGAATGTTGCTGCGCTGTAATGCATTCGTATTGCTGGGATAGAGGCTTTGCACTATTACGTGATGGCAGCCACGAAGGAAGGCAGGAACAATTGAATCTGGAATAATCTAACTTATATGAGAAACAATACAGTTTTCCCAGGTTAAAAAGCCTCCTTTTTGTTCCACCTGACATGGCTGCCATCACGTGATAATGCGAAGCCTCCATATGTAAAAGTAGTTCTCTTAACTGACGAAGGGAATGACCATGAAAGCCTAAGTGACCACTTACATATTATCCACGTCTTCTTCTGTTAGATACGCATACTTATAATTCACAGCGAAGTGTATGAACTAAGAACAGAAATGCCAAATCAAAATTAGCGTTATTGATAAAACGGATGAATATAGCGGGCATTTGTGACTACTCTGCACTTAATCTTTTCCCATTACCATATCGTGAGATTAAGAATTTTTTGTATTTGCACAATTATTTACATTCATTAGTGAAGGCATAATAAGCATGAGAGTGCGGTGTGTGTAGTTTTCTCGAGTGTGCTGCCGACCCTAATTTCTTCACGTCTTCTTCTGTTAGATACACAGATTTATATTTCATAGCGAAGTGTATGAATTAAGAAATTGCGCGCAGCAAGGGAAGCATTTTGTGAAATACAGTATTTTGAATAGCAAATAGATCATTCAGAAAACGAGATTTATAAAATAACTGTCATAAAACTCGTATTTTGATTGGTTTACTCTGGTACGCGTCGTACTTCACCTAACAGTTCTCTCTTGTTCTGCCAGTTACCGCATGTTTTATAACTGCGCACAGCACGTGCGCGCTTTTTCTATTTCTTCAATATAACAGTTATTTTATAGCGTATCCAAGATATATCATGATGATATCTTAAAGATTGCTAATGGAAAAGAAAGGGATAACACTCATGGGAGTATTTACCTCGTCTTTTGTAATAGAAAGATCTTGATTTTTGTCCCAGCTTCCAAAGCTTGATGCAGCTCCTTCTGCATGACCTGTTGAAGTAGAGAAGGTACCATATTTTATTTATAGGGTAGATGTGGTCACACGACCACAGCCATATTGGATGGCAGGAAAACTTCTTCCTCCTTTGAGGAAGATGGCAGTTGCTTAGCCGTTCCTACACTCCAACGTGGCCACTGAGGAAAAAAAGTAAATAAAGATCGGCCTTTTGAGTGGTTTTCCTCAGTTCTTGAAACAGTGTTGCGTTCTGATTGGATGAGCTACTTCTATGCTATATGTTATAGTCTACTAGTAGCGAAAAGTGCCGGCTTTGAAAACCAAAACATTACATTTGACTTCAATTGAAAACTATTTGACCGACTAGTTGGATTTGACTAAAACGATTAGTCCTCTCGCCCTTATGGCCTATGAGTCAATAGCCCATTCAGGCTCGAAGTTCAATTACTAAATAGTGTACTATTTCACGGTGTGAAGCAAATCAGGCACTCTATTAACATATACATCATACCTTCGATGTTTTTCCTTTTTTCAAGTAAGTGTTCATCAAAGTGCACGATACTTGTGTGAAGACCCTTGCCAGCAGCAAGGTTTTTGATTTGTTCGCATTCCTCTGGACTTAGAAAATTGCGAATTTCTGCAAGACAACAGTAACGACATTTTGGGAAACTTTCGTATAAAAGAAGGCTTTTGAAACACGTGCTATCACACTCAAATGGCTTCCGTTCTGGACCAATAAGAAAAGCCTATGGTTGTGCCAGTCATGTGCTTCCAATTTCAGACCACGTTTCATTCCCAAGAGTAGCATTTCTTTGTTTAATGGTTTTGCATGAGAAGATATTAATATGGATACGAGTCAAACAAAGAATCTTATGCTCAAGAGAATGACACGTCGTCTGAAACAGGAACAACAACATACGAATAACGTCTAGTATCGTATACTCATAAGATTAAGGATGTTCTTTTTAACATACGTTATCCCATACCCAAAGACGAATTTCTAGGGTGGGGTCTTGTATTGGACCTCGCATGTAAAGCTTCATGTCAAAATTCTGGATTCGCCCCTGAATCTCTTACCAAATATTGGCGGTTTGTTTGCTATTGTGGTCATCTTGTACTTCTTTCCTGGTTCTAGCTCCAGTTCTCTAGTATAGCCTTTCTGTAGATGAAAATCAGAAAGGGTGATCAGTAAAGATCGCTGGGCTTGAAGGTAATGATAGACAATAGCCAATAGACAAAAAACGTCATCGCCAAAGGCGATAGGCAATAGGCAATAGGCGAAAAGCGATAGGAGATATGTCATTCCAAGATCCAAAAATAGCTGGAATGACTTGTGTTTCTGCCTCTTATTCTCGTCAAAAACATGGACCTTAGTGCTGAGACTGATTCAGTGTCTCTTTGTATTCAATTAACCATTTCCATGTCGGAATGTATAACCAATGTATTCTTAGTAACAAAACAGTTAACGAGTGAGAAAAGTTTGAAACTAATAGTACCAAATGCTAAAAATATCGTTTGCTTTTTCGTTGCTTTAATAATCAAGAGCCCTAATTGGCTTGTATTTTTACATTTTTTTGAATTATTATTTTTGCAATTTATAACGGGTTGTCATTTCAAAGTCAAAAATACCATCGACATCTTTAATTATCTTTAATTTTCGTTAATGATTTTAACATCGTTTGACTTTTCGTCTTAATTTTTAAATTTAAAACATGAATATTATATAATGTAGTTAAAACTATTACCCGTGTCGAAAACGTACACAGGGAAAATCACTTTCTATTAATAGGTTCAAGTTTCTTTTGTTCCTAAAATACCAATGTTTCCCACCTTTATTGGTTCCCAACGAAATAGCTTTGGTTTTTCGTTGTCTATCTCACATGGTCCTTCATCGTCCGGCCTCCAACAAACCCCATTTTCACAAGACATGCTATATCTCCTGTCTTCTAGCTTTGCCATGGCGTGAAAACACAACCAAAAGAGAGCCGCGAGGGTAATAGTAAATCTAAAGTGTTCCATAACTGAGAGAGATTAATAGGACTAAATCATTTGGAATTAAGAGTTTCGGGAGCCTTTCTCGGATCCTTCACGTAATTATTAAGGTTCTTTTTCATGGTGGAACGCATGTGCAAAATCAATAACGGGGAACGTATAAATTATTTAATTATTATTTTGCTATTTTTTCATGCAATTTGTCATGACTTTCTTTTCACTTCACTGACTAGTAAGCCTCAGTCGGGTAATATTTTGCGATTTTGTTCGCCACCCGTAGCATAGACAATAAGACGCATCTTAGATGGCTTTATTAGTCGTTTTGTATACCAGTTTTTAAAATAGTCTAGACCACGTGGTCTGTGCTTTTGTATTCCAGTTGAGTGTAACCTGACAGGGCAGAAAAGCGGTTTTTGGCCTTTCTCCATAAGGAGAGCTTTACGTATTTTAAAAGCTCAATATTTTGTAAACACGTTCTTTCGGAGCCAAATAGCAAAATATCAAATGCGGTCAAAATTTATTGAATGCGTATTTGAGATATTACTTAGCCGTGTACTTTGGGAGAGGTGATATTTTGATCAGCAGAAAAACTGACATTTCGGGAATACTAATAAGGAGCCTTTACTCTAATTCGACCAAATTTCGTCACAAGCTTCGAGCAGCAGTGTCACATTGAAACGCTTAATAAAACTTTGGAGTATTAAACTCAGTTAAATACAAAAATCGTGAAAGTAGTAGGCTTGTCGTTTGCCGGCCCTGCCGTGTAACCTGCTGTAGCTACCAGTGTAATGTATGTATTTGCTTGTCGGACCGTAGGTACCTTATTTACCTTATTTATACTCTTAAATTGACATGGCTGGAATCTCCTAGGAGGGGGGAGGGGTTTGTTTCTCCTCTCTGGAACCCCCATACCCCACCCCTGGAAAACCTTTTCCAATTGCCAGCGAAAAATTTTATATTTTTTTTCCGATGGTATCAGGATCTATCGTCATTTTTTAGATAAAAATTTTATAGAGCCATGTAGGTATGTTTTACTGGGCTCACGAAGATAAGGTACATGATTTATATCCGTGAGACACAATCAACAGTTGCATATCCTCGAGGTTGCACCATTGAAAATATTGCCTCGTGTGGAATAAAACAGAGTATACAGTGCCTTCTCGTGGAAAAAAATGGAATATCCCACTTGTAACTCGTATTGTCTTGGTGAACAAATAATAATAACAATGATAATAGTAATAATAATAATAATAATAATAATAATATTAATGACGATGTGATGATGAGAATAAGAATGATAATTTATTTATGTAGCGCTAAATCGCTAATTATTCTAAACGCTCTAATTAAAATTTGACCTGTGAGATATTCCATGGTATGCTACTCAAAGCTATAATATATAGATAGGGGTACAGACATATATTTTTTATTGCTTCTATAATCCTATAATTACTAAAGCGCAAGGACACGACAAGGACACTAAAATAATAGTAAATGAAGTATCAAGCTATATTTAGGTTCCAGTTCAGCGCGGATAAACAGTGCCGCATTGCTTGCCGGGATATTAACATGGCGTCCAAGTGAAAATCTTTTGATCAAAACATCTCAGAATTTTCTCATTAGTTTTGCTCTATTTTCTATAAAAATTGAGTTAACAATGAGCAGACGTAAACGTATAAGAGAGAAGAAGGCAAAGTGAGGAACAAAGCTCAGATTCAGCGCGAAGCTCGTCTTCGTGAGTCTGTTGCTACAGGAAATGTGAAAAAGGTTCGAGAACTCATTAATGATGGAGCATCAGTCAACCAAAAAGACGTTAATGGCTGGACTTTACTTCATCTTGCGGCTAGTAGAGGACAAGAAAGAGCTTTGAGGGTGTTACTAGAGAAAGGTGGTGATCCTTTGGCTAAGGATTCGGTGGGAGGCTTTACTGCTATGCACTATGCTGCCATGCATGGAAGAACAAGAATTTGTCGTCTTCTATTGAATTATGAAGGATTTGACAAGAAAAAACTTGTGGACGCCAGGAGTGATGATGGTTGGACTCCACTCCATGTCGCGGCTCATTATGGTAGACAATCGTTTGTGGTTCTTTTATTGGATTCTAAAGCACGAGTAGATGCTTTAAGCGACAAAGGTACAACTGCACTTCAGCTGGCGATTATTCGTGAACGATGTAATTGTGTTAAGGTTTTACTCGAAGCTGGTGCTAATATAGACATACAGTTCGGTTTCCCTCTTCGTTATGCTGTCATCAAAGGTAACTTAACTTGTGCTAAAATGTTAGTTGAACACGGAGCGAAGACGAGTATAAGGAGACTCGAAGATGGACAAACTCCTTTACATTTGGCTGCAATGAGGAACAACGAATCCTTGGCCAAGTTATTGTTTAAGTTCGGTGCTGACGTTAATGTTTTCAATGATGAAGGACTAACACCACTGGGAATTTCGCAAATGATGTGTAACATAAACAATACTGAGAGTGGCTGTGTAAAATTCCTTGCCAGTGTCACAAGTAAGTAGTATTACACACCTTTTAATTCTGAAATTAAACTCTTTATATTTAATAATAATAATATAATAATAATAATAATGATAATAATAATATTAATAATAACTGTTCAAACATTTTTACTATTTGTTGACTACATATACAACTTTTTCCTGCTTGAATTAAGATAATAATAATAATGATGATGATAATAACGATAATGATGGGGTTAACAGTGGATTCCACAAAGTGGCTCTTCTTTCCACTGGATTCCAATTAGAATTTCAAAGTTGATTCTTACAGAGGGAGGAAAGCCAGAGAACCCAGAGAAAAAACCCTCGAGGCGAAGGAAACTTTATATTAGTTACTAAGAGTTAATGGTTTGAACCCGGTGTTGGAGTTTATTGTGAAATGTGAGTATAGTCTTGAGAAAGACTGTTTTAATTCTGAAAAGATATCTAGAATGTGTTGGTTTTACTCTACCTGTGACTGTCTAAAATCTAAAAGCTTATTGGATTCACCACTCCATAGTGGACAGAAAGTCTAACAGGTTTTGCAATGCACTTGAAATGGGAGCTGATAGATCTAATTTAAATTCAGCAGTTGATATTTGCAGAGGGGGGGAAAAAAAACAGAACCAGAGAAAAACCCTTGAAGCACAGGAAAAAACCAACAAAGAGCTCTACTCACAGATGACACAGAGTCTGGGAATCAAATCTAGGTCACCTTGGTAAGAGGAGGTGGCTTTGCATAGACATCAGTATACCCCAGGACATGGGATTACAAATAATCTTTTACTTTATATTAATTAAAAATTAAAATAGAATGTCTTGGTACTGCAAACTGTCACAAACAGCTGCCTGTCACTCTGGCTGTGACTGTGTCTGGCTTTGCATGTGCATGACCATACCCTAGGCTGTAGGATTATAAAAAATGTTTTACTTTACATTTAAGAACTAAGTTAGAATGTGGTGGTACTGTAAACTGTTTGATTTGTAAGACAAACATTTAACTTTGACTTAATCATGACTTATAATATCTCAAATTTTGATTTTCAGAAAATGTCAGAAGTTTACAAGACTCATGCAGAATAGTGATACGTGAAGCATTAAGTCGTAACCGCCTAGAACAGATCTCAGACCTACCTGTCCCTATCATATTAAAACAGTTCTTGAATTACAAGTATAATTTCCTTTAATGTAAGTATGACAGTCTTAGAAACAAGGTCGGAAATTAATTTTTCCAAATTTAATTTTCAAGGGCTTTCACCCAGAATAACCTCATTCCCAAGCACTATAACTTATCTATATTTCTATATCTTCATGTATTCTTAGAAACTGAGGATTATATGTTTTCTCAACTCTGCAAAAATTATCTCAAAACTTTATTGGTTATTTTTTCAATATTCTGCAAACTCAGACATTTCAATGGCTTGTTGTGAAATATTTTTTTTACTGCTGCCAGTCAAGAACATAAAAGATACCGACTGATTATTTTTGATTGACAGCAGCAATAAACAAATTTCATAGTGCATTATGTAACTACTGAGTTTGCAGAATATCAAAAATCAAAGTAAAAAAATCACAGAGTAAGAAAATCTTAGCTGACATCTAAGAAATCAATTCAGAAATCAAAACCATCCCAAAATTAATTATGCCAAAGTTAGAATTATATTGTTTTTCTTGCTGATGTTTTTTTCAAACACAGTGTTGTTGACCAAGGTGTTATTTGAAGAAAATCTGGAGTAGCATTTCAGGGCGTAAAATTATAGCCAGTTATCAGTCAGTGTCTGGTCAGAATTTGGTCTCGTCAAATTTTTGCCTTACTGATAATTTTGACCAATAGGTTGACTTTCATTTTCAGTGTGTTTGTTGTTGTTGTTGTAAGTAATTAAAGATGTTTTTTTCAAGACAAAGAATTTGAGGTAGAAAACACCGAATTATAATGTGATTGCTGGATGGCCATATTTCAAGAATTTAAGTTAGCCTTGGCGATCAATAATTTTCAGGGTTTGTGCTACTACTTGAACTCCTTGAAAACTTCTTGAATTTAATTCATGTTTTCAAGGGCACTTGAACTCTTGAATTAAATGATCTTAGCCAAGCTACTTGAATTTCTGCTTTGATTGTTACTTGCATGATCCTGAAATAGATCTAGTCATTCAAATGTTTTTAATATGTTTACATATCTATCAGCCTACAACTGTTTGCAAAATACAATATAAACCAGGATTTCCTTCCCTCTTATGAGGGATAAGAGGAACAACTTGGAAAGCCGTCCACATGCGAATACTGTGGCATAGTAAGTTAATCATACTCCTTGAAAAATCCTTTTTGAGTCCTAGAATAGTCCTTGAATTTTAAGTGGTTTTGTGGTTTCAGTCCTTGGTGTTAAGTCTCTGTTGGATATGGTGTACATTTGTAGAGGGACTGTGCAGAAGAGGCTAAGAAGATTTTAACCCCCACATATTTTAACCCTTTTAATGTTGAATAACTTTTCATCCTAGTCTACTATAGTTTCCAATCTGTGCCCCCCATTTTTCATTTCCCTCCATGGTCCTTCTTACATGTATATGTCTCTGAGTACTATATGTTGTAAATTTTGTTCTCAACTCCTTGGAATGTAAAATTCTGTTGCTTCTTTTTTGCTCTGGTAGTGAGAAATCAGCAAGAGAATAGACCCCTTCACAGATCCCTGCACCATCTGGATGTGCCTTTGCATTGAAGCGAGATGAACAATGAGCTTGCAATAAGACACCCCCTCCTCCTCCCCCCAGAAATTCCAATTTTCTTCCATACAACACTGTAATTTTCGTTCTTTCTCTGACCCCACCTCCCCCCACCCTTTGGAAACTCCAAATTCCTCTGTGGGATGGGTATGGATAATTTTTGGAACTACGCAATGGCATGGCTACCATTCAAGATGGCACAGAAATCTGTGAAAGGACCTGGGTTTAGAGTATGGTTTTTCAAGAGATACGTAAAAAATGTCAAGCTGGGAACGAATTGACTAGAGATTATCTTGAGATAAAAAATATCAAATATCCTGGAAAAACCATAGCTCATTGAACTATCTGAATGGCCTGTTACATACCATTGTGCAAAAACTGGTGATTCACCATTTATTACATAGGTATTGACAAAGCAAAATTCACAGAATTTAGAGTGATTGATTGAATGGGCTTAAAATAATGGCCAGTAATCTTGGCTGGCCAGAATTATAACTTTTCTGATCAAACCTTTGCCTTACCAAGCATTTTAATCAGTAAATGTGAGCCAGAAAGAAGCTAAAACACTATTGGCTGATTATCATGACCAGCCATTTATCAAACCAGCCATTATTTTAGATCCTGCACTTAGAAACAGTATTTAATTTATTGCCGCTAAATAGCACAATACAATATCTATAATTGTATAGTAAGTGCTGTTTAGATAGTGTTAGTTATATAACAGTGTTTTGAAGACAGTGGTTTTAATTGAACCCAGTGAAATAGTTAAATAATGGCTTGTAAAGGCTTTTCAATCTTATTTACTGTTGTTTTTCTACTGTGTCTAATATGCCTTCCTCATGCGGCATGCTGCCATGTTGACTGGAACAATAGGCGGCATGAGTAAGGAATAATAACACATCAACAAGTAATGTTTTTTGCAAGTAAAATCACTCTATAGTGTAATTGCAAATCACTTTTGCCAGCATTTTTTATGAAAACATCCGCATTTACAGGTTGCAAAGCAAAGATGATATTTGGTATTATTTATAAACAAATTATATGGAAAGTGCATAAGAGATGTGAAAATTTATATGAGAATATCTTATTGTCTGAATAAAGAAAAGGTAACATTGATTATGTTTGGTGTTTTCGTTTCTTATTTCATTATGTCATGACCCACACAACTAGCTATAATTCAAGTCTTCCATCACTTTCAAAGGCCTGAACTAGTTTTTATTATCATCATTATTATCATTAATACTATTATTATTATTTCATGCAAGTCTAAAAAATGTAAATGAAACACAAAATTCTTGTTCAATGGGTCGATCTATTCCCTTGGCCACTGTCGGTTGCTCCCACTCCTAATACTCCATTTTACAAGACATAGAAATATAGATAAGTTATAGTGCAATCAGAGTACTAACAAATAATCAACCAATCAGAGTGCTAACAAATAATGATGTCAGTTTGAGCCTTTTGTGTCTTTGAGCAGTGGTTGGGTAGTGAGAAGGGGTAAGTAGACAAAATGGCGGCGGAAAGAAAGGTTGTCATGGGATACTAACTCACTTTACACCATTTCATTGTTTTTATAGTAGATATTTTTTTTCTAAATATGTACAAAATTGACTCGAAGCTGAAATAATATTATCATTCGAATTAATATTAGACTTTTGACTGGTAATGACCAAGTGACTTCGGGATACATCTAGTTTACTGATTCCCTATTTTCATCCCTTTAGAGTTCAGTGATCTTTTGTCTACGAATAATGCCTTGATCACGTAGTTACTCTTTGAAACAAATTTGACGATATTCATAGGTTAATTATTTTAGCTTATTAGTCAATTTAAGTTGCCTAATGACGTCATTTAATAAAATTCATTTTCCTCTACTAATAGGCCACCTGTATCATAGCTTCATTTACTACACGCTTTCTTTTAAGTTAATTAGCAACTTGCTATTCTCATGAGAAAATGCAGATTTGAATAAGAAAGAAAATTCGTAAAGCATTTTGGTGATGATTATAAAATGACGCCATCTTGCAAACGGCCTATGTGACATGTGAGACTATCACTTCATCAGTGCTATCCAACAATATATACTGAGTTCCAAACTCCATCTCCTCATACAATCATATCGAGTTTTCTTCCCTTTGCTCAATTTTCAAGCATCGGAAAACAAGTATTTTAAGGGATCGTCTAAACCTTGCATTCATGACAGTATATACAAAAGGATTGTAAATAACAGACGCTTTGGCCATCAGCTCCGGTATTTCGGCTTCTAAAGGTGACAGGTCATTTTTTCCTTTGATAGCTGACACAACACTCACTATACAATATGGTGTCCAGCTGAAAATGAATGCTGCTACAGACAAGCCAATCATTTGGACAATTTTCTTCTGAGATCTTTGCCAAGCTTCCCTGAGCTTGTTAGACTTACTGGAGTAATCCTTTATACGCAGAACCCTAGAAAGCCAATGAATGAAATATTATCATTTAATGATATAAATATTAAATTTTCCACCGGTGGTTTGTGCCTTGTCAAAACGTCGGTTCGCGTATTAGTTTACCGCTCGCGGCGAACAGTTACATGAAAACCTCCACCATGAGCTCGCTATTGATTTCAAACCCGGTTTTGTTGTTGATATAATTTGTGTGGTTTTTGCTGGTGGTAATGGGGTTGGTGATGTGGTGGTGGTCGTATTGATGTTTTTGGTGGTGGTAATGGGGTTGGTGATGTGGTGGTGGTCGTATTGATGTTTTTGGTGGTGGTAATGGGGTTGGTGATGTGGTGGTGGTCGTATTGATGTTTTTGGTGGTGGTAATGGGGTTGATGATGTGGTGGTGGTCGTATTGATGTTTTTGGTGGTGGTAATGGGGTTGGTGATGTGGTGGTGGTCGTATTGATGTTTTTGGTGGTGGTAATGGGGTTGGTGATGTGGTGGTGGTCGTATTGATGTTTTTGGTGATGTTGGTTGTGGTGGGGGAGGCGGTGTGCTGATGTCGGGTTGTTGTTGGTGGTGGTGTTTTTGTAGTGATACCAGTGTTGTTGTTGAACGTTGTTGTTGTATTCCACGGTGGTAGTGTTGTTGTTGCTTTTAGTGTTGGTGTTGTTATTATGGTCGTTGTTGTTGTTGTTCTTTGTGTTGGTGTAGTGGAGGTGCGGTGGTGGTGCAGCTTCAATTTTTCCACTTTTTCTACACTTTCAATATTTGATCTTTTCTTATTAGTTTAATGCATATACTCTTGACCAGAGTTTTACATTAATTAAAAAATATTAATTTATTTTTCCATACTCCAATGTCTTGTCATTTTATTTCCCCTTTATACACTTATTTCAATAAAGTTAGTCACCAAAACCTAGAGAGCTGTGATCGCTGAGAATCATGGGGAAATGTTTTATATCCAACAAGTAAAGCTTTTGACACAAACTGCAGCAGTTGAGGATACTCAGAGGAGGTTAGCTTGTAACTGGTAGAAGATCTCAAGTCCATCAACAGTTTTCAAGCAGTTAAACATGTAAAATGTGTCTACCCATGATCCTTGTCGGTCTCAACTTTGTAGATTTTCAGATGACTAACTTATTGAAATAACTGTATCCTCGACTTAATGAAAGATCCAAAATTCATCTTCGCCTCCTGTTTCATGCCCTGCACAGTTGCTCACGATAGGGGGCAACAATTTTCGAGAACAATTTCAGAAAATAGTAAGTTCGATTACAATTTCTCCGCTACAATAAATAGATAATATTTCTTTGAAATTTAAGCAATCTATTTCCAAGAAAAGACTTAACTCTTATTACAATTTAAAAACATAAAAAACTTGTGTTAACATCAAGTGTGTTTACCATTTACTCGGAAACCCCTAAAATTCCAGTTGGAAAGACGAATGCATGGTTCAGTTCGAAACTAATTGTTCTTCCGATTAAGATTAGTCCACTTTTCCCGCGGTGGTGGTGGTAGTAGTAGTTTGTAGTAAGGACGTACTTGACTGTCGCACTTGAAGCCGCATTTTGCATTGTCTTAACAAGTACAAGTCATGAATTATTTCGCTTCTCCGATTCATTTAAAGAAGCCATTCGTCAAGATATGATTAATCACTTTTTGTTGGGCAAATTTGCCTTCCGATTGATAGCCATGCATCTAGGGGTAATCAGTTTTCGGGGTATTCATTTTTTTACTGCTGGTTCGCTTATTTTCGAGGAAGCGAAATAATAAAAGACACGGTGGCCATGTTGGTTGATATAACAAAAGAATTCATTAGCAAGTCTTTTCACTCAACCAAGACTCAACCAACAAACTTAACTATTTTGAAAATGGCAGCAACGATGGGCATGTGCATTGGTGACTAGATAGTAGCAGATTTAATAAAGCTGTAAAGAGGTTGCTTGATGATCAAACGCTAACGTTCTGTAACCCCTCCCCTTCCGCCGCCACTGTCTTTCAGGTGGCAAGAATCAAAGATATCCTGTATTTCCAACGCCTTTTATAAAACACATATGATTATTGTTTCTTAACTCACCTAAAGATTGTGGAGTAACATGTGATGATTATGATCAAGGGAAGGACAAATCCAGTAAAGACCAAAAACGCGTTATACGCACGATCTCCTAGCTGGTTAGACGCCCACTTTGGACCACAACTTATCCCGCCAAATCCGGGAACAAATGTACTCCAACCTAACAATGGTGGGCAAGATGTGAGAATCCCGTAGCCCCAGATTGCCAGCATCATGACCACATAGGTCTTATTCGAAAAATGTCTTCGTGTTGTTTTGTTGTTGGTGACGGAGTGACACATTAGGATGCTCATTACTGTGAAAGTGATGATGGAGGCAATGCCTATGGAACTGTTTACGAAAGCTGACCACTTGCACCGTGTTCTTTCTAATGTTATAAACTCTTTGGACAAGATAGATGACACAGCGATGGGGTATCCAAAAACCACGATAAAGACATCCGCTGCAGCGAGATTGATAATGAACGGTACGATCATCTTCTTGCGATGTTCCTTCTGTCGTAGCACAATGATGGTCAACACGTTCCCAAAGGATCCCAGAACCAGAATGAATAACATTACCAGACCATATATAATGTAGTTTAACTCACCAAGGCGCGGATGTGAAGGCGTAGACGTATTCTGGAAGGTTGGCGTTGGAGTGGTTTGGAAAGAGCAGCATGGGTTTACTGGCACAGGACTGATTTTCAGTGGCTCCATATCAGATCTTAAAGCAATATGACGTTCAATATGTCTTGAGATAACTGGTAAATCTGGCGAGGAATTAATTGACAACCTAGTTATTTTTTCTGATCATTATGTGAAGCTAGCTTGAAGTATTCTTGCCATCTAGTCTCATATTTTATTCCTTTTGATTTAAAACAATAGTTATTTGAGTAGGCTCAAATTCACGGATATTCAATATCCTATTCACTTTGAATATGTAAATTATGTCCCAGAGGAATTGTACGTTTTTTGGCCCTCCCACCCGCCCACGAGCAAGCCGGGTTGATCCACATTTTGTCCCAATTATTGCTCTCCGGCCAGGATTCGTTCCAGGCCAGAGCTGCCTTTGCATACCTTAATATAACAATAGATGGGGCAGAATATTACACTATTTATCATCTCTAATGTATTTCCAAGGAGTTTTCAAATCACATCGCGTTATTGTTTTGGTACAGACAACTCTTCAGTCTAATGAACAATTTTTTTGTAATATTCATGAGCGCGTTGAAAGCTTCATTAAGGAAGGCAATCACGTCAAGGGGGATTGACGTGGTAAAGAAAACGAGACAATGACGTTGGTTAGGATAGAAATAGAAAGAGGAAAGTAGGGCAAGGTTAATTAATAAGTACATAAAATATAAGAAAGAAATGAAGAAAGGAACGAATAAAATGAATTTTAAGACCAGGAAGGCTTCATTACCCAGAACATATGTCTTAGCGTTCAATCAAAAGAATCCTGACGTAATAATCTGTAATATTTAGAGATCATACATAAACCTACCGTCTTATGTTCTTTCTCGAGTAATTGTTTGAAGATGTTCGGGTTTAAGTTAGCAACTTGTTATCTGGCCAATTCAACTCGTCTTCAGTACACGCATTGTTCAAACGTCATGTTTTCAATAATTTATTCAAAAAACTATACTAGTGACATTATATAAACCAGTAAAGTTAACTGACGCGTTATCTGTCGTTTTTTTTTTTACCCTTCTCATCTGATTCTATTTTTTAAGTGAGCGACAAAGAAAGACAGATGGAAGAGAGAATAAATGATTTTGAGATTAACCAAGGTCGTTTTATTCTTTAAGTGCTATTTTAGATATGCTTTCTTCAAACGTAACATTAGAAATAGTTAAAAAAAAAAAAAAAGAAAAAAAAAAGGAGAAAAAACACAGTAAACTATTAATTTTCTCTATCAGTGCAGACAATATCCAAAATTGCTTATACTTACATACACTATTTCACAAGCTCCATTAATAGTCCATGTTCGCTATTAACCTAAAGTCTTTCTCAGATTATGACGATCTTCAGCTTGGTTTGGCCACAAAGATGCTGCATGTTGAAGAGGGTAAGCCTCGAATATATATATATATATATACGTGTGTGTGTGTGTGTGTGTGTGTGTGTGTGTGTGTGTGTTTATATTTATATATTATCTGCTCCTAACAACAACAATCATTTAATTTATCTTGACTAATTTGAGATCTCTCCTCCAAGATGTGTGACACTTCACAATATAGATAAAGTCAATTATATCCTGAATTTCTTCCTTTCAGTGAAGCTGTCGTGGTCTACAAAACCTGAAAGCTAGTCTCAAAACCGGCGATTGCGAAGTGTTTTGGAAAACTCACGGTACATTATAAAAATCGATGGTACCCCACGCGAAGTAAGTAAATGATTTTTTCCCCTTAATTAGTTGAGAATTGTGATGCTATTTAGAGTACGTTTGAGGGCGTTAAAACACGCTGTCTTAGCAGAAGCTCTTAAAGGATAACTTCAATTATTTGAAATTTATATTGACCAAGCATATTTTTTTTGCTATGAAAATTGTGTACGCCATTCCTTCTCTTACCCAAGGAGAACAAAACAGTCATCCTTGTTTTTTTGTCTGTTTGTGAAATAGAATTAGGAAAATGAAAAGATCGGAAAGATAAAAAGGTAGAAAATAGAGGAATGAAACATATAGAAATAAAGGACATTGAGATAGTGAAAGTGGAAAAATGGAAATATGGGGAAGTGAAAATATATAGGATTATGGAAAATAGGGAAAATATATAGACCCTTCCCTCGAAGTCGACAACACTTCAGTGCATGAATGTCTTGTGAAAGCGGAAATAAAAGTGAATTAAAAAAACGCAAAGTTTGAAATCAATGGTGAAAATGATATCAAATATTCAAAATATGTTAACGTATAGAGTTTCGTTTGGTTTCAAAAGAAACCAGTACCTCCCAAGATTTCAAGTCTCTCAGTGATCTATTATCAAATGCTGACGTTCTCAAAACGATTTCTTACCGGGTTTTTTTTTTTTTGTATGAATATTGTTTTAGTTAGTACGTGAGTTGGAGTTAGAGACGACCTACACCTGTTAAGCTAATGATGTTCGATTGTCTGCGGGATGTCATTGTAATATGTAGTTTAATTGTTAATAGGTTTCAAACCCCTTGTGGCTTAGTCACGTATTGGGGGCTAATGGTTTCTTGTCGCGAATGGTTGGAGAGGAGAGGAGAGGAGAGGAGAGGAGAGGAGAGGAGAGGAGAGGAGAGGAGAGGAGAGGAGAGGAGAGGAGAGGAGAGGAGAGGAGAGGAGAGGAGAGGTTGAGGTTGAAATAGCTTTATTGGCATGACCTACGGTTTACAGGTATTGCTAAAGCATTGAACATTAACAGGGATTTTTTTTTGTTTGTTGTCGTTATATTTTACAAACACATTGTAATAAGAAAAATATCTATATATCTATATCTGTCTATATGTAAAGTAACATATTTAAAAAAGGGAAAAGAGAAGGTATGAGTATTACAAATATACTAAAATCTTAATTGAATGGTAATAATAATCAAAGATAAACTTATCAAAAGTAATCATTAATACGTTACATCAATTATTATGGTTCATTCCTAAGAATGAAGCATTTGTATATAAACTTAGAAAAATAAAAAATAACCTTGTCATTGGTAGAGATCATTAAGTTACGAATTATGTTAAGATCTTTAAAATTATCAACAGATATTTCAGGTTCTATCATATCAAAAAATCGTCGGCGAATTTGATCATAAAGAGGACAGTTACACAACATGTGTATTTCTGTTTCAACTTCATCATTCGTACAGAATAGACAGATACGTTGATCATTTGATATATTTTGGTTGTTGTATCTGCCTGTTTCGATAGCTAATTTGTGATTACTAATTCTAAATTTGGTGAACTGCCTTCTTTGTTCAAAATTTTGAATTTTGTCCAGATAAATTTCATATTCATAAAATTCCTTAATGTTTTATAAAAACATAATTTTCTTGAATTGTTTACGAGTTTTTTCCAATGATTGAAGTAAAGTTCCTGCATTTTTACATAATACTTCTCCAAATTAGAATTAGAGATGACATCTGTAAGTTCATTTTCTATGTTATAAAAAGATAACATTTGTAAGAGGTTTGTATAATAGCAAGATTTATTTTCTGCATGTAAAGACTTGGAAATAAGTAAAGCTTGTTTTGATAGAGAATTATCAGGTAAACATAGAAGATGATTAAAGTATTTTAAAGAAAGTTTATCAATAAATGTTATCAAAGGAAAACGTCCAAGTTCAGCACGTGAAGCAATATTCGAAGCCTTATTACTTACGCCAAGATAATATTTACAAAAACGTAGTTGAACTTTTTCAATCGGAATTTTGTCCCATTTTTCAAAGTCGTGTTTTTGATATACACTCCAAATCTCGCATGCATAAGTTAAAATTGGTCTAATTAGTGAATCAAATATTTTACAAGCTAATTTTGGTTTCAAACACCTAAAATCAATTTTATTTGTGATTTTATAAAATGCATGTAGAGCTTTTTCTTTTGATTTAGTTTGGTGACAGGAAAAATTACCAGTAGAACTTATTCGAACGCCTAAATACGTAAATTCTTTAACAATTTCTAGGCTGTTACTATTTAAGATGAAATGTGATTGTTTTATCCTGTCCGTTTCTTTTTTACAGAAGATCATTATTTTTGATTTTTTTTCGTTTACTGACATTTGCCATTTCTTGCAAAAATTATTAACAAGATTAACACAGTTCTGTAAACCAACTTGCGATTTTGATAGAAGAACAAGATCGTCAGCATATAAAAGGGAGGTGAGTTTTTGACCATTTGGAAGAATATAAAAATCGGTGTTATTATTATTTTCCAATGATATTGAGAGCTCATTTAAAAATAGGTTAAATAACAAGGGACTAAGGATACAACCTTGTCGTACGCCACGTGAATACTGAAATGACTTAGTTCGCTTTGAGCCTATCTTTACGAAGCACGATGACTTAGAATATAAATCTTTGATTAAGTTGTAGAAATTACCATTAATATTGTATTGTAATAATCTAAGTAATAATCCTTCATGCCATATAGAATCGAAAGCTTTCTTAAAGTCGATGAAACAGGCATAAATTCTTCCTTTCTTTTTGTTAATAACTTGTTGATCGATCAAAGAACGCAAAGTAAAAATATGATCTGAAGTTCGGAAGTTTGGCATAAAGCCAATTTGAGAATTGTGCAAAATATTGTTCTTTTGCGTAAAATTTAGTAGTCTTTGATTTAGAATAACGGAAAAAAATTTTCCCAAACAACTCGAAACACAAATTCCTCTATAATTACTTGTATCAGTTCTATCACCACTTTTGAAAATGGGAGTTAGAGAACCAACACACCACGAATCCGGATAAATTCCAGATTGCAAAATCAGATTAAAAAGTTTATTATAAACCGGAAGCATAACGTGAAAGCTATGTCGAATCATTTCGTTTCGTATTTTATCAGATGCAGCAGCTTTGTTGTTTTTAAGTAATTTGATAGCAGATTCGATTTCTGAATTTTGAATGGGACAATTAAGATCTTGGTTGATTGCCTGATCATTCTCTTGCTCCATTTGTTGTAAAGACTCGACTAAAGAATCCTGTAATGAAGAATTTTGCTTCCTAGAATGAAGTGAAGTGAAATGATTTATCCATTGCTGTTCGGTAATTGGAGGAATGTTTTCTTCTTTATACTCCTCATTCGCAGAATTTAAAATTTTCCAAAATTCGTCATTATCAGAATTATTTTCCAATGATGATAATTTTGTTTCGTGAAATTCTTTTTTCTTTGATTTCAATAGTTCTTTAAAGGATTTTAAATGCTGATGATATTGCTCTCTCAGATTGATATTTAGAGGATCAGCATGTTTTTTATTTGAAAGTTTGCGGAGTTCTTTCCTAGCTTTTCTACAATCAAAATCAAACCATTTTTTGTTACAAATCATTTTTGTTTTACGTTTAGTTTTTATTATTTTCAGTTTTAGAGATAAGGCAGCAGCCTTATTAAAAATACTTTGAACACACTCCACCGCTTGATTAATACACTCTTTGTTAGACGACGGAAAATCTGTCAATAAAAACTTTTGTATCAAACATTTCACAGAAGGTGAAGACATCGCTTGTTGAAATGGTTCAATTGAGGAGAGGAGAGGAGAGGAGAGGAGAAAATGAAGAGGATAAACAGAACGGAGCAGAGCAGAGCAAAGCGGAATGGAAATGAACGAAACCAAACGGAACAAAACAGAAGGGAAAAAAGAGAAGCCAAGATGAGAGGAGACTGAGAGAGTGATTGATTTCTCTGAGTTACTTGTTAGGAGAGTTCTTAATCTTATCGTAAAAGAAGCCAAACCGAAAAATGGTTTAATCTTGACGATTTTCTTGAGTGAAGCTTCTCACAATCATATCGCGAAAATTCATTTCCTTTTGCAGTGATTATGGCATTTTGCGTTTTGGATAGTATGAGTGAAAAAACAAACAATATAGATAACGTATAAGGAATAATAATGTTGTTTACTCCATTTTATGCGTAAGAGAAGAAACAATATCTCTGCAAGATAAGATACATTAAAGGTCCTTCTTGTAATACACCTATTTCAAAAAACGTCGGTCGGAAATCTAAAATCTGAGACCAAGTAACAGAAGTATGATGCTGCCAAATGTAATATATTGACAGGCAAACAACGTAGTTTTCTTTAATATTGGAATATGAAGCATTAACTTTAAGTTAGGAATGTGAATTTTCGTTTTCTTTTTAGCCAGAAAACATAAAATACGATAATTTCGTTTTGTCTCAGACCGCTCATTTCAGATCTCCAACCGACAAAGGTCAGTTTTTGACACAGGTGTACGTCAATGATATTGAAGCACGCATACGTACCTTAACAAGACTCGGTATCCATTTTCGTTAACATTCAAACGAACTTGTTAGCGATAAAAGTTTTCGTGTTTGCATTAAAGGTAATACATAAAAACAGGCATGTGTGATCTTTTGATATTCATCCATCTGCTTATTCTTGACTACAACCTTCAACTTAAACTCAATTGGAACAATCAACTCGACGAATTAAAAATAAAATTATTTTTAAAACGAAGTTGCAATTAAACTCATCAATACTTAGACGTTAATGAAAAATCTAAAAATAAAAATTCACTAGTAATAGTAGATTTTCGCCGCTGTCTTCTTGATTATATTTTTGTTTTTCTCTTTGTTAAAGCTTTAAAAAAGTTATTTATTTTTAATAAAACTTGAATCAAAATATAGGTTTGAAGTAAAAAAAACATTCAACCAAATTGGAGAGAAAAATAGCTACAAAATATTATAGCACTACTCGTTATATTATCTAATTAAGACGTTCTTTTCTCATTCTTATGATAGCAAAAAAAGAAAAAACTGAAATGTTTCATCGTTAAAGATGAATGTTTGAAAGTTAGATTTTCAAGTAAGTTATTCGTGTAAATGAAACACTTTTTAGAAAAATATTGATACAAAAAGCCCGTGAATGCATGCGGATAGAAGCATAAATGGAAGCATGGATTAAATGATGGATGGATGGATGAATACAAGAATAGATGGATTGATGCATGAATGGCTGGTATTTCATTGGATTGGATGAATGGATCGTATTTCATTGGATTGGATGAATGAATGGTATTTCATTGGATTAGATGAATGGATGGTATTTCATTGGATTGTATGAATGAATGGTATTTCATTGGATTAGATGAATGGATCGTATTTCATTGGATTGGATGAATGAATGGTATTTCATTGGATTAGATGAATGGATGGTGTTTCATTGGATTGGATGAATGGATGGTATTTCATTGGATTAGATGAATGGATGGTATTTCATTGGATTGGATGAATGGATGGTATTTCATTGGATTGGATGAATGAATGGTATTTCATTGGATTGGATGAATGGATGGTATTTCATTGAATTGGATGAATGCATGGATGGTATTTCATTAATTGGATTGGATGGATGAATGGTATTTCATTGGATCGGATGAATGGATGGTATTTCATTGGATTAGATGAATGGATGGTATTTCATTGGATTGGATGAATGGATGGTATTTCATTGGATTGGATGAATGAATGGTATTTCATTGGATTGGATGAATGGATGGTATTTCATTGGATTGGATGAATGCATGGATGGTATTTCATTAATTGGATTGGATGGATGGATTGTATTTCATTGGATCGGAATGAATGGATGGTATTTCATTGGATTGGACGAATGAATGGTAATTCATTGATTGGATGGATGGATGGTATTCCATAAGATTAGATGAATGGATGGTATTTCATTGGATTGGATGAATGAATGGTATTTCATTGGATTGGAATGAATGGATGGTATTTCATTGGATTTGATGGATGATGGTATTTCATTGGATTGGATGGATGAATGGTATTCATTGGATTGGATGAATGGATGGATGGTATTTCATGGATTGGATGAATGGATGGGTATTTCATTGGATTGGATGAATGGATGGTATTTCATTGGATGGGATGAAGGATGGTATTTCATTGAATGGTATTTCATTGGATATAGTGACATGGAGGTGATTTCATGGATTGGATGAAGATGGTTTCATTTTCAGTTGGATGAATGGATGTATTGGATTCATTTATTGGATGCGGCTGGTATTTCATTGGATTGGATGATGATATTGGATCATGAATGGTCTTTCATTGATTAGGGGAGGGTATTTCATTGGATGGATGAAGGATGGTATTTCATTGGATGGATTGATTGGATGGAGGAATGATGGATGGATTGATGGATCGGATGAATGGATGGTATTTCATTGGATTGGACGAATGAATGGTATTTCATGGATTGGATGGAGGATGGTATTCCATAAGATTAGAATGGATGGATTTGGATTGGATGGAATCTTTCAATTGGATTGGAGGATGGAGGGATGGTATTTTAATTGGATTGGATGGTGGATGGTATTTCATGGATGGATAATGGATGGTATGTATTCATTGGATTGGATGAAATTTCATTGGATTGGATGGAGGATATTTCATTGGGATGAATGGATTCCATTGGATTGGATGGATTATTGGATTGGATGGGGATGGTATTTCATGGATCGGATGAATGGATGGTATTCGGTATTGGATTGATGATGATGGTTTCCATGGATGGATGGATGGATGATGATGGATGGATTGGATGAATGGAGGTATTCATGGAGTGGATGGATGAATGATGGTATTTATTGGATTGGATGAATGGAGGATGGTATTCATTGGACTTGGATGAAGGATGGATGGTATTTCATTGGATCGGATGAATGGCTTATTTCATTGGATGGGAGAATGAATGGTATTTCATTGGATTGGACTGGATGGATGGTGATTTAGATGAGGATGGCATTTCATGGATGATGGGAATATTTCATGGATGGATGGATGAATGGATGGATGTATTTTCATGGATTGGATGAATGGATGGTATTCATTGGATCGGATGAATGATGGTATTTCATTGGATTGGATGGATGAAGTATTTCATTGGATTGGATGGTGTTTCCATGGATGGATGGTATTTCATTGGATTGGATGAATTGGATGGTATTCATTGGATTGGATGATGGGATGGTATTTCATTGGATGGATGTGAAGGATGGATGGTATTTCATTGGATTTGATGAATGGAGTTTATTGGATGGATGAATGTCTTTCATTGGATCGGATGAATATTTCATTGGATTGTCATTGGATTTCATTGGATGAATGGATGGTATTTTCATTGGATTGATGGATGGATGGTAGGGCATTTCATTGGATTGGATGACTGGATGGATGGTATTCATTGGATTGGATGGATGCGCTTTCATTGGATTCCTTGGATTGGATGAATTCCATGTATTCATTGATGGTTTTCATTGGCATTTCATTGGATTGGAGGGATATTTCATTGGATTGGAGGATTTTGAGTATTCATGGATGGAATGGTATTGTCATTGGATTGGATGCAATGGATGGTTATTCAGGGATTGGATGGGTGGATTTCATTGGTTGGAAATGGATGGATATTGGATTGATGGCATGCGAGGGTATTCATGGATTGGATGATGATGTATATTCATTGTAATTTCATTGGATTGGGATGAAGGATGGAGGTATTTCATTGGATTTGATGAATGATATGGTATTTATCATTGGAGTTGATTTGAATGAAATGGATGGATGGATGATTTTATTTCATGGATGAAGGTATTTCATTGGAGTGGATGAAATTGTATTTAATTGTATTCACATGGATCTGATGATGGATTGTATTTCATTGGCGGATGAATGGTGTATTTCATTGATGAATTTCATCGGCTTGGCATGAATGAATGGTATTTTAATTGGATTGGATGGATGATTTATTCATTGGATTGGTATTTCCTTGAATGGAGGTTATTTGTTTCCCATTTCATTGGATTGGAAGGATGTTATTCATTGGATTGTATGAATGAATGGTATTCATTGGATTGGATGAATGAATGGTATTTCATTGGATTGGATGAATGAATGGTATTTCATTGTATTAGATGAATAGATGGCATTTCATTGTATTAGATGAATGGATGGTATTTCATTGGATTGGATGAATGGATGGCATTTCATTGGATGGATGAATGAATGGTATTTCATTGGATTGGATGGATGGATGGTATTGGATTGGATGGATGGATGGTATTTTATTGGGTTATAGACAGTGTATGAAAAAATTGACAAACTCAAAACTGAACTTGCAATCACATTTTAAAATCTTTCATGGTATATTTATGACAGACTCACTACAACAACACAGGATAGCAATTCCAGCGGACATGAGGAATGTTTATTTGTTTGGATCCAGAGGTTAAAACAAGGAGAAAACCACACAGAAGAGGAGCAACAAGCATTTGCTCCAACATTTACACTAACTGCCATGTAAGAGGCAGTACATGAGCAGTTCGCATACACCCACCCCTCCCATCAACAGTGAACGGTACTTTAAATCCATATAAGGGAATGGTTTCCCTTCTGTGTTTTGTGTCATTACCGACATGTTACTCTATTGGTTTGTGTGTGTGTGTAGGATTGAGGGAGCGGGGGTGGGGGATTGGTCAACTGTGTTTATATATTTAATACTGTTTGTCCTATCTAGATTGTGTAGCCTAGCTAATTGTAGATCTCGTTCACAAGTAGGGTGACCCTGGTGGTAATGAGACAAGTACTTTGCTTTCCTTCAGTGGGAACAACATAAAACGTGTCCTTGCAAAGAAAAAAAAACCTAGCAGTAGAGACTCCCTTTTAAGGGCGGTCTTTCCTTCGTACCAGCTACGCTTTCTATGGGAGTATTTTAATCTTTAAGAGGTTTTTCCAATTTATCTCAGTTATTATTTTGCTCATTTTTGGATCAAAAGTTCGGTTTCAATTTTTTATGAAATATGACGTCATAAATTAGGCGTTTGCGTCATCACGTAACAGACATCGATCCATTTTACGAATTGGTTTTATGTATGAGCTTAACAAAACATAAGAAAAGGCTCTTAGAATTTTTAATTTTCTTATAGCAACCGTGGGTGGTAAATAGGTAAGACCCCCTGAAACTTCATGTAAATATGTCCTAATACCAACTGCTCTGTTGAAGGAAGATCCGATAAAGTATATATATTTATTCCTGATAAAAAAGGTTTATCAGTCGTTACCCTGTTCATTAATCGCTGCAGGTATTCGGCATGATGGATGGCAGAAGAAACCACGAAAGAAATCAAGAAATGAGAAGAAAAGCGTGAATAGAGTAACCGAAAAAGACGGAGAATCGAGACTCGAAGAGTGTTATCGAAATACTTTTTTAAAGTTAAGAAAGCGTATAGAAATGATGAGAAATAGATGGAATAAAAGATAGTTTAAATAGGAAGGAGAAAATTAGAGCAGGATTAAAATGGAAAGAATAGGAAGTAATATAGAAAAAGAAGAAAAAGAAAAAGTAAAGAAAATGTGAACAATAAGACAGGGAAAATAACGTTGGAGAATAAAAAGTAAAAACCAGAGTGAAAGACGAAATAGAAAACATTAAGAAAGAAAGGAAATTAAAAGGAAAAAATAAGAAAATCAGTGTGACAAGCAAGACACGGTAAAGAACGTTAAAGAATAAAACGTAAAAAGCTGAGTGAAATGAGAGAAAAAGAGATTGAACTATAACTAAATGTTTGTAAAAAATCCAAAATAAAGTGAGTTTTAATAAAATACTTTTCCAAAATAAATAATAAATGTCAGTCGTTACTATACGAGCCTCTTCAGCATTCCCAAATTATCATGAATGCGAGTTTTACAGGATAACACAAAAGAAATACCACACATTCCTATGAGAAAAGCTGTGATTTCTTTCGTATTTTCCTGTTCTGCTCATATTCAGGGTATTGTGACTGTTCAATAATTAGCAATACTCGAGGGATTGACAAATAAAGAACGGAAAACATTACTGATTGAATAAAGGCAGTTATTTACAAAGTGCTAGATCCCTTGAGGCTTTATTAAATTACAAAGAATGCTGATTCTGTGAAAGAAATAACTGATACTCGAGGGAACGACGTGACTAAAACACAGAACACAGAGTACTTTGAAAAGATTACAATCAAACACTGGAAAAATACATTTTCAAAGTGCAAGATTATTTGGGGCTAGCGGAATTAAAAATTGCACAGGTCTGTACTCCCATCTTCACCCAAATATGACGTCATGTATTTGACTTCTTTAGGCGCTGTCTAGTTTAGTCACGTGTTATTCCCTCGGGTAATTCTTTTATTCTACGCTTGAAAACACTTATTCAAACTGAAATAAAGATATTTTATGCGCATAATTTACTGGTATCAAACGGTTGGTGCGGCGTACTGTTTTATTCCAAGACGTAACTCAAAATAGACGACGCGCAAAGGGGCGAAGAAACAAGATTTAATTAATGATGGTTTAACGGTAAACTTTTGGGACACAGTACGAATGGTTTTGAAAGTAATTTGAATGAGCTTTTGAATCAACTAGAGTCTTGATCACTGAAGTCACGCTATCAATAAATTACTTTCAAAAACTACAGTCTGTGCTGTCTCAAAAGTTTATACGGTAATCATATTACTCAACTAGTACAGATGAATTTTCTTGATTGTCAAACTTTTGATACACAGACAATTGGTTTGGAAAGCAATTAATTTGTTGAGCTGTTCTTGATCACTGCAGTCACGCCATCAATAAATTACTTTCAAAAACTGCAGTCTGTGCTGTCTCAAAGTTTATACGGTTAATCATATTACTCAACTAGTACAGATGAATTTTCTTGATTGTCAAACTTTTGGTACACAGACAACTGGTTTGGAAAACAATTAATTTGTTGAGCTTTTGACTCAAAGAGTCCTGATCACTGCAGTAGTCACGCTATCAATAAATTACTTTCGAAACTGCAGTCGTACTGTCTCAAAAGTTAAAAGGGTTAATCATGATATTTCTCAAGTGCATATGAATTAACACGATTGTCAAGAGTTAATAAACTTTATAGTTCAAATTGTAATAAAAAATGTTGATGCAGCATGAGTCTTGAAATATTTGTTTATTGTCTCTGGGTGTACTTTATTCTTCTGGTCAAGTGTTTCAATAATAAAGGAATTTTTCAGCTGTTCTATAAATTTTTCTCGTTTTCTTTTTTCAAGGGTGTCCAACAATAATGGGTCAAAGACAATACATCAGACAGTTCAAAGTTCTTTATTACAATCTGCGTTAATTGATAAAATTACAAGAAAGTAAAATGAACTCAAACCCCCGAAATTTTTTTCCTGTCATGTAAAAGTGAAAAAAAGACAAAAAAAGAACCAAATTTGGGGTCACGTGACGTATCACGTGACAATTAACATATTTTCTTTTTTTGCCTAAAACAAGGCCTTTTAGGCAGTTTTAGACTCCGTAGAGTCTCAAAATAGCCTTTACTGCCCATTGTGCACGCTTTGGGCGAAAAATATTGCCCGAAATTTGTCATATTTTCCTTATTTTTTCGCCAAAAAGTCCGGTTTTTGCGGGATCCCTGTGTAAAATGCTAGTATCCAGTCCCTGAGCATGTCACCTCTTCATTTGTTGCACGCTGCTGTTCGTTGTGGATGTGTTTCAACGGGTGCAAATACATGATGGGCTTTTTGGCTGAAATTGTACAAGAACAAAGATGGTTATTAGCTCGTGTTCGAACTAACAGAGAGATAAGTACACGAGAACTATAGAAGGTAAGATTAGATCGTTTTTTCTGCGTCTTTCTTGCATTTATCTGTATTTTTGACGAGTTTGTAGATTTCAAATGTTTGACTCACCGGCTTCGTCCGCCATAACACGTGCTAACTTTGAACCCTGAAAATCCAACTTTTTCTGCAAGAAACAATGATATTAGTCGTAAAAAACGATCTTAGTAATTTCCGAAACATTTAGCAAACTTAACTTAAGAATATTTTCGTCTTTTTTTTTATTTTGAAAATTTGGGGGTTTTTTTCGTATAAAACTTGTTTTTGTAAAAGTTTCAAACCATTTCTCCCTAAATCCTAAATATTAATGTCTTAATGGCTATTCCTTTTGTATTGCAGTTGAAAAAAGAATCATGTACATTTCTTCATAAAACCGTCCAGTGAGCCTGAAACAAGATGGCCATCGTTTCTTGACATCTGAGCCTGATAGCCACACTACACCTTGACCCTAATATTTTATGCGAAATCGGCAAGCTGTGACCTTCAATACAAATTATGGACTCACCTTTGGCTTTATGAGTATTGACCTGATTATCAAGATAATTAATGCAGTTACCTAGTGGTGACCCAGTGACCTTCATAACAATATGGACTCACCTTAATGTATGAGTATTGACCTCATTATCAAGATGATAATTAATGCAGTTACCTAGTGATGACCCTATGACCTTCATAACAATATGGACTCACCTTAATGTATGAGTATTGACCTCATTATCAAGATGATAATTAATGCAGTTACCTAGTGATGACCCTATGACCTTCATAACAATATGGACTACTTAATGTATGAGTATTGACCTCATTATCAAGATGATAATTAATGCAGTACCAGTGGTGGACCCTGTGATTTATAAAATAGGACTTACTTAATGTATGAGTCTCTGACGTCATATCAAGATGATAATTGCTGTTTGCGTATTTTCCTGGTGGTTCGACACTGGACCTTCCAAACCAAATATGGACTCACTTAATGCTATGAGTCATTGACCTACATTATCAAGATGAGATTGATATATGTGGTAACCGATGGACCCTGGGTGTATTCCCTTCATCCAACATATGGACTCACCAATTAATGTATGGTATTGACCTCTATTATCAAGATGACTATTGGATGTTGCCGTAAATCGCGTGATGACTTGGCCGTCATAATATGACCCACCTTTACCACAGGGGTCCTTCCCGGTTACCTGATTGTGAGTAGGTATGTATGTATTTAATCCCCTTATGCTTTGGGCATAACACACTACGCCTATTATATGTATGAATAAATAGTGACAATATCGCTGTATAATGTATACCTAGATTATAATCGTATTACATGTATGTTTGAAAACCTAGGTATTTGTGTTGCTACTTATCTTACGTGTTTGAATCAAACAGTCATTCCCACAGACGAGTTATCAGTTTTATTCTGGTTGTGTGTTTGCATCAGCCTTGGCAGGCCCTTGATTGCGCACATGGCGAATTACAGTATGGATGTAGTGTACAGCATTGGTCAGTGCCTCTTGGTTCCTACAATCTTTATCCAAATGGGCCCAGCTTCCTTCGGGCTGATTAATCAGTTGTAGTACGTACTGACATCAAACTTACTACAAAGAATATACACCCTATTGTTGTTTAACATTCATTTCTGTCTTTTTTTCCATCAGATTGCTCCAGCCACATAGGCAAAGACTACACATGTGAACCGGCTATGTGATGTGCCAACGCTCGGACTAGCCCCTGCATGACAAAATGTAAGTTGCTATTATTGGAGCAAGGTTGTCATACATGGACCTTGCTGCAGATACGGAAAAGCTGTAGTGTGGCTCCAGATTGACGTATAAACATCTTCCCGCCTTCAGCATGCCTCATTGGTGTGTTTGTACCAAAAGTAGGACCACAATGCATCTGCTAGAACACACCCCACTCAGTTAAAGCCTCTGGGTATGAATGGTATCCCATGAACACTGCTCAACCCAATGTATTCTGGTACAACCACCCTGTCTGTATTGTAAATGGCCGGGAATTGCGTATTTCCTGCAGCCCGGGGGGGTTTGGGGGGGGGGAACAGGTCGGTCACCACTATTGCCTGACTGTGTCCACACATCCACCCGATTGTCTGACCCACACATCCCTTTGCCACACCACCTGACCCCAATACAAGCTTGCATTTGGTTTTTTTGTGGTGCGTATTAATATGACAGTTCAACCACCATTATATCAATAGTCGTGGCCACACTAGTCACCCCACGGACAATACGGAAACCGCTTCAATTTCTCGGCCGCGATAATGGACAACATCTTGGCTTGAGGGTTTTCTATTTCTGTCAAGACAAGCAACTTCACAAGGTGTGTCATGCGAACGTCAATTCATGAGGTTTTTTGTATTACTATACTCAGTTCTCAGAGATTGATTACAACCTACTCTGTTTTTTGTCAGATGGCATGGTTGTTAGACATGTACTCCCTCCAAACAAGGGGTGCTGCAAGTCTGTCAGATGATGCCGCACCATCAAGAGATGAAGCACATCACGGATCCAGTCAATCAGTACTGAAGATTAAACAAGCTGCCTATGCTGACAACAAAAGACAACACAGGAATAGGAATATATAGTGACTACTGGAATTAAAAATACCCATTTATTAGCTTGAGTTGGGATCACACATAACATTTCCACAAAATTCATAAAATTTACCTATATGTCTTTTTCCCAACATTTATGG